>ML262166.1:0-16980 GCA_005239495.1 Nicotiana undulata
ATCAAAATATGAACAACTACCATCCGACCAATATTCATTATATGATGCCATATTTTCTTTCTCCTTTTTAAAAAAAAATGAAAAATCAAGAAAATAAACAAGAAAAATTAATTACACAAATATTCACAAGTTTGGACCAAAGCACTTAAGCTTACTTCTCCAACAACCAATAACCTAAGTTAAGCCTATTGTTCCCCGGCAACGGCGCCAAAAATTTGATACGCTCAATTTACACCTTAAAAGAGTGCAAGCGATCGTTGTCAAATATAGTAAACCAACAAGGTTGGGGTCGAATCCAACAAAGAACAATATGAGGGCGATTAGAAATGCTAGAGAGCTATCAATTATCGCGCAATGCCAAATAATTAAGATTTTGGATTTTTTTTATAATTGTTTATAGCTAAATGCGAAAATATAAACTAACCTAGAAAGCGAGTAAAATGATCAATGGCAACAAGTATCGATGCTTAGGGTATTACACTCGAGTAACGATCCAATGTATTTCACGATTTTACAAATATGAGCGGGTAATGTTAATTAGCCACGGATAACATTTCTTAATTAGCTTTTCCCAAAGACTAACAACACTTCCTAATTGAATTATCCCTAACCCAATTAGGAGATTAAGCACTTCTGAGTTTGGCTACAAGTAGTTCAATCCTATCCCTAGGTAGAATCTATAAAATGAGNTTCCAGACTTGATCCCCATTGACCGCACCTGCGGAAGAATCTTCGCAGGTGCGGTTCCGCAAGAGCGGATATATACTCGCAGGTGCGAGTTTTGAAATCCTGGTCAATTTTTCGCAGGAGTGGAAATGGTCGCACCTGCGGTTTCGCAGGTGCGTGAAAAGCTCCGCAGGTGCGAGGTCAGTGTAGCTGGGCCAATCTTCGCAAGTGCGATCACTTCTTTGCAGGTGCGAGGTCGCACCTGCGACCTACAATTCGCAGGTGCGGAATCACTGAAGCATTCTGTGCACTTTTCACCACTTTTTGTTCAACTTTCATTCCAATTCAACACCAACCACTTCGCGGCATCATTTCCCTGAAAATTGAGCAATTACACACTAATAACAACATCAAGTTATCATTGATCAATACAAAATCTAATGAAAAGAGGCCAAAATGAGTGGTAGAATCATCACTCATCAAAGATGTACCCGTATTCTTGTTATAACTATCACTTGTCCTTGATAGCATTGGATTCAGATTCTATTCATTTCGTTTCAAACAGATGTTGTAATTATTTTAATTCAGTTTAAAAAAAATTGAAGTCTTAGTGGCTCATGACTTGTAATAGTCCTTGGGAATTTTTTTGTATGGTTTGAGTCCTTGGGAAATATATGTTTTATTAAATTGGCTTACCTAGCGGTGCCACCACGACTAGTTGGATTTTTTATCGTGACATTCATGCATCTATAAATCATGTTACAAATTCAACCGTAATAATTTACAAGTAAATAGTCTGGTGTCGATCGTGGGGCGTAGACAATTGTGTAATTTCTTTGATCCATTCATCTATTACAAACCAATTTTGATTCCTTTCATAGCAAAAGAAAAATTAGATATGGAAGCTAATGATGTCAACAATTCATATAATGTTGGAGCACACAATGAACATGAGAACATGTTTGTCACGACCCAAAATCCCACCTTAATGATCCTGATGGTACCTAGTCTTTAAAAGTAGGCAAATCGATCACTGAATAGTTAAACCAATTAAACATGATATTATAAAGCATAATTTAATACAAATAAGAAATTTAAAGGTGATACATGCCAACACGGCGATAATCACTACAATCCCCAAGACTAGGTAGTACAGAGTCACAAACTCTAGACGAATACATACAATTGTCTGAAATACAATATTGTTCGTATAGGAATTTGACAGTATAGATGTAAGGAAGGACTTCAAGGATTTGCGACGACCAAACAACTCTACCCTGAATCCTCGGAATTAAGAGACTAACTCTGTCCGAGTCCTCTATCACCAATACCTGACTCTGCACAAAATTTTGCAGAAGTACAACATGAATTCACCACATCATTACCCAGTAAGTATCAAGACTAACATCGATATAGTAGTGACAAGGAAAGTCGAGACACTCACGAGACATAAAATATGACCAATATATTAACATAAAGCTAGTAATGGAAAAAAGATGAATGTAAGGCTAACAACGGATAGATTATAATATAAAACCAACAATGGGATAATAGGAACACAAATGGAAACAAGAAGTAAACTGGTAATAACACAACAACATAATCACAACACAAATGAAATATGAATGAACTAAATTAAGGAAACAAATGACATTTCAACTAATCAAATCGTTCCCAACGTATGGCTTACAACAAGAATTACCCCAAGGCAACACACCTCGTAACCACAATCCTGAATCTTACATGCATGACAACTCATGTCCACATTTCGATTACCTTCGCATGACAAAGTCCACGTGCTATCATGTACATTTTATCCGTATCAAATGCCAAATAAAATATTCTAGAGATCTGTTTAAATACAATAAGACATAATCGCAATCTTGAATAAAGTAAGTCATCATATTTAATGAGTTTATTTTAAAAATCAAAGGAAGTAACGGAAAATAACATTTTCAAACAAAGTAAAACACCATATAAGTTAACACATTAAATATAGAATTTGTTAAAGTATGGTAACAATTTTAATTATAACAAAACATCAAATATGGTATGAGTTTAATTTGAGAATCATTTAATATAGTAAAGCACAGAGTGTGAAACAAGTTCTATCTTAAGAGTCACATAAAATAAAGTATTTTAATAATTCTTTTATTTAATACCGTTGTGTTACCAACAACTCAACAAAATATGAGATAATGATTCCACGTAACTAAATTCATCTTGACAATCAATTCACCAAGTAACAACGGAGGCACAGATTGACACATTAAAGTAACACAACAAATTACATAGAATGCATGACTCACACAAGAAGTCACAATTGTTTCAATACAAGAATAACAACAAATAACCAAATACAATCAAAATGCAAGTGACATGATTTAAGTAAAAACAATAACCTTTCAAATCAACGAACCTTTCCAATTTAGAATATACAACAAATCCAAACCAAGGTATCATACCTCATGTTCCCATTTGACAAATCACAGACACAATCTTCCTTGTATCATCGCATGAGTGCATTCATTTATAAAAACATTTTTATCGAAAGAGCTACATGCATTTTTACCCCATTATCTCACCGCGTGACTTCAAGTAATTCTCTTAATAGAAACATGTGTATTAATACCACCTTATCTCTCCATATGCGTTTCAATACCCACCTCATACCACAACATGCATATTAATATTACAACACAATAATCAACTCGCACCACACGTACCCATATGCCACGACATTACCAAAATCTACAATACTAATGTTACCACAACACATAGCCCACGACTCAACAACAATATGTACAAGAATATAGATAACAACAAAGTGAATGAGAAACAACTCATCAAGGAAAGACACCAAATAACCATCAAATTTAACCACAAGCATTAATAGCTTTCAGAACTACAACCTCAATAACTCAACAATGAAGGTATTCCCATGAAATGACAACTTTTAATTAAGGTACATAAATAAGATTAACAATGGAAGAGATAGCATGAAATAGCAAATATGACTAAATGCATAATAATAACTCAACAATGGAGAGAATAACATGTAACAACAACTACAAATAAATGCATATAAGAGTAACCTTGACAATGAAAACTAGAAAATGTAATAACAACTTCAATTAAGGCATGTAACGCCAAACTTGACAACAACATATAGAACAAATGACAACAATTTTAATTAAGTGCTTATAAGTAGGGTAAGAGTCTAAACCTGTCAAATACCACAAATAAGCCCGTGTACACACTTATCACCTCATGTACACGCCTTTCACTTAATTCAAATAATATAATCAAATCCAATCCTAAGGGGCAGTTCCCACACACAAAGTTAGGCAAGATACTTACCTCAATTAGACCAAATTATCACTCAAAAATAGCATTCCCTTAACAATTCACCTCCGCAATCTGATCGTTGATAACAGACTCCCCCACTTTGCGCAAAGCCATAGCACACATCATTCGATGATCCACAATATCATATCTTTCATAAGCTTGTATAGCACCAATCACAAGATACCTCAAATCATCTACTAAGCGCATATCCATCCTCATGACAGTCAAGTCTTCTTCCTCAAGTGCCTTGCATGGTAATATGTACCTTTCACAGAATAGAGGTCCTACACAAAAAACATAACCTCTAATACCACCGACTTGTATCAAATCAACCTTCCTCCATGACCCTACCACGACCACGACAACTAGGCAATCAATTAAATTCTCCCAAGTTCAGACTCACCAACCAGATACAAGAACCTGATGCATCCCACTCGTGGACAACTAAGAGATTTGGCAACACATCTGCATCCTCTGTCTGGAAGACCTCGAAACAATGATCGAGCGCATCCACATTCCCCTTGTAGCCCATCTGTAGCATCACAAATGGATGATGCATAGCTAATACCGAGTGCACAACATCATGTACAAGTGCATGAAAAGGGATATAAGATACACGCTTCAAGCTAAATAAGTGTCGCACGACAATGAATGAAAGAAGTGGAATTTCCTAATAATTTTGCAGCCACTTAAATATAAGTACAGACGTCTCCGTACCAATCGGCAACACTCTACTAGACTTGCTCGTGACTCATAGAACCTTTGAACCTAAAGCTCTGATACCAACTTGTCACGACCCAAAATCCCACCTTAAGGATCGTGATGGAACCTAGTCTCTAAAACTAGGTAAGCACATAACTTACAATAGTTAAACTAATTAAACATGATATTATAAATAAGAATTTAATACAAATAAGAAATTTAAAGGTGATACATGCTAAAACGACGACAATCGCTATAATCCCCAAGACTAGGTAGTACAAAGTCACGAACTCTAGATGAATACATATAATTCTCTAAACATAGAGCACTATTTAGATAGGAATTTGACAGTATCTATGTAAAGGAAAGGACTCCAAGGAACTACGACAACCAAGAAGATCTACCTTGAATCCTCGCGATCAATAGAGTAACTCTTTCTGAGTCCGTTATCTCCAATACCTGGCTATGCAAAAAATGTGTAGAAGTGTAGCATGAGAACACCACAACAGTTACAAGGCAAGCCAAGACACTCACTAGACATAAAACACATGCAAGATGTTATTACACCTCGTACTTTCATGTTAGAATTCGACTTAAGTGAATCAATATGATCCAGAGAGTTGAAGGACCTTAAAAAATAAAATGATGGGTTAAAATAAGTTTTAACGAAGTATAGTGAGGGTTGGAAGGTTAAGGAGCTAATCCAATATAAGAAAATAAGTTCTATAGAAAGTCGACAAGTTGGGGATATTATAACACGTATTTTTGGGGTGAGAATGCGGTGCTTAACATGATAAGAAGGTTATGTTATGAGTTATTTTAGTCTTTTGATAGTCTTGTGTTAATATTTTATGTCAAGCGAGCTGTGAAACAAAAGTCGACAAAAGTCATCACAGTAACGTTCATAAATTTCACTGAAATTTGTGTCTAATTTAGTTGAGTTAGGAAGATCAAGCATGGGGAAGGTCCTTCTGGGACCAAGTAGATTAGATTTATTTGCTTTTCTAAATGTAATAAGGCCACGTGCCAGTAGCGACTTAGCTTTTATTATCTTAGTGTCGTGTTGGATTCATCTATTTTTATATTATTGAAATGAGGCAATTATTGGCATCTAAGTTCTCCAAATCAACTTGTCGCTAGGCCTACCTCGGACACAATGAGGCTCCCAAATTAGGATACGAATTTACATTCCCGCAAAATGTGCTTAAATACTGCAAATGCTCTTTTCAGAACTCTTACTAACTTGGCTACCTTTTTGTTTTTCTTTCTTTCTTTTTTGATTATTCCCATTCCCCAAAGGTTGGTTCGCGCATATCGGCATCATCAACTCATCACACAAGATCTAGGGGCCCTCCACCTTCTCCTTCTCCTACTCCACCAAAAGGCAAAAGAAAAGTAAAAATGGATGACTTGAACGACACCAGAAAAGACAACAATACACATGTTGAACATCCGGAAGCTTCTGATGGTCAGGGTACTCAGGCCCTAAATGAAGCGGTCTCACGGCTTGAGCAGAAAATACTAGAACTTCAGGGTGAGCTTTAGCAGGTCCGGAGCTTAGAAAACCTCTCCCTCACGCTCAACATCCCAGACGTCAACCACTCAAACACCCAAAACCCCATACCACCTCAAAGCACACCCAACAAGCGCCCACATAATCCTCCCGCACCTCACCACTATACAACCCCACTGCAGAATCAGACTATCCCTCCACAATATTAGCAAAACACCTACCATACTCCACAAAATACCCCATAAATTATTCCCGAACCCCAGAACTCCACCAATGATCATCATTATACCCAAACTCCCAGTCACTAAAACAATCCCATATACGTTGAAACCCTACCTCACTCCACTCAACCCATATCCTATACACCAGAATCCACTGAGAAGGACCTGCTCATTAAGAACATGGTTGAGGAGCTCAAGAAGTTGACAAGTCGGGTTTAAGGCATCGAAGGATGGTAAAGGGATAGAAGGTCTGAACTATGAAGATATATGCATACAAACTGATGTGGAACTACTGGAGGGTTACAAACCTCCCAAGTTCGAAATGTTTGATGGAACAGGTGATCCCAGGGTTTATTTAAGGACCTATTGTGACAAGCTCGCGGGGGTCGGAAACGATGAAAGGAATTGAATGAAGCTCTTCATGAGGAGTCTTACCGGAGATTCCTTGTCCTGGTACATAATCCAGGATCCTAAGAAGTGGGCCAACTGGGTGAACATGGCGTCCGACTTCATGGGCAGGTTCAAGTTTAATACAGAAAATGCACCGGATGTCTTCTTCATCCAGAATTTAAATAAGAAGCCAACTAAGACCTTCCGCGAGTATGCTACTCGTTGAAGGTCAGAAGCAGCCAAGGTCAGACCGACATTGGACGAGGAAAAGATGAACAAGTTATTTGTCAGGGCGCAGGATCCACGGTATTATGAAAGATTGATGGTTATTGAAAACCATAAGTTCTCCGATATCATCAAAATCGGAGAAGGGATTGAAGAGGTCATTAAGAGTGGTATGGTGACAAATTTCGAGGTACTGCAGGGCATGAATAAAGCATTGCAATCAGGTGGTATATCGAAGAAGAAGGATGTGGGATTAGTAATGGTTTCCCAAGGACCCAAAACTCCACTCACATACCAAATACCTCTACCTATATATCAACCATCATCTCCCATATGTTCCCAACCAGCCACTGCTTACCATACATATAATTCCCAACCATCTTACTTTCAGTCACCTCCAACTCGTCCAAACTACCCGATACCCCGGCCTAACTTTTACAATAAACCACCCAAATAATACACCGCCATTGCTGAACCCATTGACCAGTTGTATTAAAAGTTGAAGGCTGCTGGTTACGTCACCCCTATTCCTGCTGTGGCCATGGAGAATTCACCCCAATGGGCCAATAAAAATAAAACATGTGCATATCATTGTGATATGAAAGGGCACACCATTGACGAATGCCAGATATTAAAAGATAAGATCTAGACCTTGATTGATAATAAGGTCATCCAGCCAAAGGAAGCTACACCCAACGTCCGCAACAACCCTATTCCATATCATAGGGGTGAAGGTATCAATGTGATAGAGACTAATGAGGAATGGGATCCTGAGGGGTCAATTGGACTTATCAAAGAGGGTGACGATTCTAAGAAACCCGCAGTCACACTCGATCCTATTATGGTGCTGATACAGCCGCTAGTTGAGGTTGAGGTAACCGCATCGGTTCCATTGGAAGTTGAGGTAGCACCACCTGCAGTTTCACCTGTTTTATTTGAGGTGGAAGTAGCCAGACCTTTCATAGTGATAATGTCAACCACACCGCCCTTCAGTACCAATGTTGTACCCTGGGATTATATGGTTAAAGCTAGAAGAAAAGGAAAGACAAAAATGCAGGAATCCGGCGCCGCACAAGGGATGACCAGAACGGGTAGGGTCTATATGCCAGAACATTTGGGGGAATCTAGTAAGCAGGCTTCCAGCAAACAGCCCGTTATTAAAACTGGCCCAGATGACCTCTGGATAAAAGTACAAGTAAGGGAGTATTCTGTTGTCGATCATTTGAACACGACGCCCGCTCAGATATCTATCATGTCGCTGCTACAAAATTCAGAGGCATACATGAATGCTCTATTAAAGGTGTTGAGTGAAGCATATCTACCCAACAACATCACTGGTGGAGAAATGGCCAATATGGTAGGATAGGTGCTGGAAAGCCACAAAATCACCTTTCACGAGGACGAGCTACCACCCGAGGGTTTGAATCACAACAGGGCACTGCACATTACAGTGCAATATGAAGACAAGTTCATTGCGAGAGTTCTGATTGATGGAGGGTCCAGCCTCAATATTTGCCCACTAACAACACTGAAGAGGTTGGGAAAAGGCCTGCATTATATACGAGAGGGAACTATGAATGTAAAAGCATTCGATGGGTCGCATAGGGCTACTACTAGGGAGACTAATCTCTGTCTGCATATGGGGCCTATATGGTTTGATGTCGAGTTTCATGTACTGGATATATCTGAAGCTTATAATCTATTGTTGGGACGACCCTAGATACATGCTCCCGGGACTATATCATCAACTCTACATGAGGCTGTGAAGTTCAAGTTGAACCACCAGGAAGTGATTATTCACAAAGATGGGAGCAACTCCATTTACACTAGTCAGACCATCCCAGTGGTAAAAAATAGAAGGAGGTTAGGTGGAGAAACATACCATCGTATTAAACAGGTTAACGCAATTGAGAAGGATAAGTGGTGGAGCAGCAAGCTAGCAAGAATGCTAGCATGGAGAGGATATGAGTCTGGCAAGTGGCTTGGTAAAAATATTCAGGGCATCTCCAAGCCGATACAACCAAAACGCCATGGTACCACTTTTGGGTTAGGATATCAATACACCTGGCAGGAATTTCGCATTTGGTCACCACCGTGGCATGGTCCATACTATCCACTTGAGCAGCCTGTGCCACACCTGAGTCAGACTTTCCATCAGGCTGATATTATATGGGGATCAGAAGAGGAAGAAGCATTGTCAGCGTTAAGGAACCTGTTCCTTAAGGATGATGACATGGACTGTTGTGTAATTGTTGAGGAGGAGGGAGAGGAGGAAGGCCCTACCATCCGAGCTGTGGAGGGAGGAACATTCCTCAAGAACTGGACTATCAAACCATCCAGGGCCCGACGAGTCCCGGGGTAGCAAGGCTAAACAGTGTTGTTTATTTTTGCTTTCTAGAAAAGAAAATGATTTCCCTTTTTTTGGCATTTTGTTTTAAATAATATTTCCTATGTTCTGAAACATTATTTAGATTATTGAAAATCACTTTTGTTTAAACGCTTTCAATAAATTGATGTTTATTATTACCACTTTTCTCTAGTATTTTTTATCCATAAAACATTACTATTTCCTATCTCGATGAACCGACAACTGTGACATATAATGAGGCAACAGAACAAAAGGATAGTGATTCAGAAGAAGAGGATGTTATACCCGAGGAAATCGTCAAAGAAGTAGAGGATTTTTGAAAAAAAGCCTAAGTCCAACCTGGACGAAACTGAGATAATTAACTTGGGAGATTCTGAAACTGTCAAGGAGACCCGCATCAGCATTCACTTGTCACCATCAGAGAAAAAAGAGTACACTCGGTTCTTGAAAGGGTATGAGGACATCTTTGCATGGTCATACGATGATATGACCGGATTAAGTACATCCATTGTGGCTCACAAGTTTCCCACCAATCCAATGTGCCCACCAAAACAGAAACTCAAGAAGTTCAAACCAAACATGAGTCTAAAAATGAAAGAGGAGGTTACTAAGCAAATCAAGGCCAAAGTTCAAGGTAGTTGAATATCCCACCTAGGTAGCCTACATTGTTGCAGTTCCTAAGAAGGATGGGAAGGTTAGAGTCTGTGTCGATTATCGGGATCTCAACAGAGCCAGCCCAAAGGATGATTTCCCACTCCCAAACATACACATCTTAATCGACAATTGTGCCAAGCACGAACTCCAGTCCTTTGTAGATTGTTTCGTTGGTTACCATCAGATCTGGATGGACGAAGAGGACGCCAAGAAAACAACTTTCATTACACCATGGGGGTGTACTTCTAGAAGATGATGTCGTTCGGCCTAAAGAACGCTGGGGCCACTTACATGAGGGCCATGACTACTATTTTTCATGACATGATACATAAGGATATAGAAGTGTACGTTGATGATGTTATCATTAAATCCAAGAAGGCCACAGATAATATAGTGGACCTAAGGAAATTCTTAGATAGACTACGGAGGTACAACCTAAAACTAAACCCCACAAAATGTGTATTCGGGGTTCCTGCCGGAATATTGTTGGGATTCATAGTCAGCCGCCGGGGAATCGAATTAGATCCATCTAAGGTAAAATCCATCCAGGAGTTACCACCGCCAAAGATTAAGAAACACGTAATTAGTTTTTTGGGATGGCTCAATTACATCAGTCATTTCATAGCCCAGTCCACAATTATATTTGAGCCAATTTTCAAGATGTTGAAGAAGGATGCTGCAACTAGTTAGACCAAATATTGTCAAAAGGCTTTTGACAAAATCAAGCAGTACTTATCAACACCACCAGTCTTGGTCCCGCCAGAGCGAGGTAGACCATTACTACTCTACCTTGCAGTGCTAGATTGAGCTTTTGGCTGCATTCTGGGGAAGCACGACGAGGCATAGATAAAAGAACAAGCCATCTATTACCTGAGCAAAAAGTTTTTTCCCTATGAAGCGCAATACTCTCTGGTGGAACGTACCTGTTGCGCTTTGACCTGGATAGCTCAGAAGCTTAGGCATTATTTATGTGCTTATACAACATATCTCATATCGAGAATGGATCCCTTGAAGTATATCGTTCAGAAACCTATGCCTACTGGAAAGCTGGCTAAGTGGCAAATCCTGTTGAGCGAGTTCGACATTGTCTATGTAACTCAGAAAGCAGTCAAGGGACAGGCATTGACAGATCATCTTGCTGAAAACCCTGTGGGAGGAGAATACGAACCCCTGAAAACGTATTTTTCTGATGAAGAGGTATCATTTGTAGGAGAAGACATTGCTGAATCCTACGACGGTTGTAGGATGTTCTTTGACGGAGAGGCAATCTTCAAAGGAGTTGCCATTGGATCCATGTTGGTATCAGAAACCGACCAACATTATCCAGTATCTACAAAACTCAGATTCTTTTGCACCAACAACATGGAGGAGTACGAAGCCTGCATACTAGGGTTAAACATGGTCCTTGACATGAACATTTAGGAGTTGCTAGTAATCGGCAATTCGGATTTGCTTGTGCACTAGGTACAAGGAGAATGGGCTACTAAGAATTCCAAGATATTTCCATATCTACACCATGTTCAGGAATTGAAGAAAAGGTTCACAAAGATAGAGTTTCGTCATGTTCCTAGAATTCAAAATGAGTTTGCCGATGCGTTGGCCACCTTGTCATCAATGATACAACAACCAGACAAGAACTTCATCGATCCTATTCCGGTAAGGATCCATAACCAGCCGGCATATTGTGCCCATGTTGAAGAATAAACAGATGGGAAGCCTTTGTTCCATGACATCAAAGAGTATATGGCAAAAGGAGAATACCCGGAGCATGCAAACCATACTCAGAAACACATGCTTCGGAGATTGTCCAATCACTTCTTCCAAAGTGGAGGAACCCTATATAGAAGAACGCCTTATATGAGACTGTTAAGGTGTGCCGACACAAAAGAAGCTTCTAAGTTGCTTGAGGAGATACATGCCGGGACCTGTGGCCCGCATATAAATGGTTTTGTCTTGGCCAAGAAGATACTCATGGCAGGTTACTTTTGGATGACCATGGAGACGGATTATGTCCAGTACGTTCCGAAGTGCTAACAATGTCAAGTTCATGCAGATATGATAAAGGTGCCACCAAACGAGCTTAATGCAAAAAGCTCACCTTGGCCCTTTGCCGCCTGGGGAATGGATGTCATTAGTCCAATCGAGCCCACCGCCTCAAATGGGCATCGGTTTATTTTGGTAGCTATGGACTACTTCACCAAATGGGTTGAATCCGCATCTTACAAAGCTGTGACTAAGAAGGTCGTTGCGGATTTTGTTCGCGACCAGATTATTTGTCGGTTTGGGGTTCTAGAGACCATCATCACTGACAATGCCGCCCATCTCAATAGTGATCTAATGAAAGCCATGTGCGAAACTTTCAAAATCAAGCACAAGAATTCCACATCATATATACCTCAAATGAATGGAGTTGTAGAAGCCGCCAACAAGAATATCAAGAAGATACTAAGGAAAATGGTAGAAAATCAAAATTAATGGCACGAGAAGCTACTGTTCGCTTTACTAGGACACCGTACCACAATCCGTACATCAACCGGGGCAACTCCCTACTTGCTGGCTTATGGTACTGAAGCTGTTATTCCTATCAAAGTGGAGATTTCTTCCTTGAGAATCATACAATAGACCGAGCTCAGCAACGCAGAATGGATAAGAAGTTGTTATGAGCAGCTAACCCTCATAGACGGAAATAGAATGAACGCAGTATGTCACAGACAACTTTATCATAACAGAATGTCCAGAGTCTTCAACAAAAGAGTCAAGCCGAGACAGTTCACACCGGGCAGCTGGTGTCGAAGAAGATTTTCTTGCACCAAGTTGAAGCCAAAGGGAAATTCTCCCCCAATTGGCAAGGTCCTTACATGGTTCACAGAGTATTGACGGGAGGAGCCCTCTACTCGCGGAAATGGACGGAGAATTATGTCCAAAGCCAATCAATTTGGATGCAGTCAAGCGATATTATGTGTAAACTATTTATGTTTTCCTCATATGATGTAAATTGAACTATGCTCGACCTGATTTACTTAAGAGGGGATATGTAGGAATCCCTGTGGGTTCGGTCACAATTCAATAAATTTTTTATTTCCCCCCACAATTAGAAATTGGGGCAGAAGTTTGAGGAAGACCCTCAAATTTTCGAAGCAAGTCAACCGATTGCAGCATATAGAGTAGTTAGAAGTGTTGTCCATTAAACTGGGGCAGAATTTTGAGGACCCTCAAAATTCTATAGCAAAAGGAGTCGCAATGTCTATGATCGTGTCACAGTCACCGGTTCATCTAACCAATTTCTAAACTATATTTTACTATGTCTTTGAAAACTATGCATGCCTATTTTTGAAATAAACTCTACCTTAGAAAATGTTGCCCCAATAATTTGAACAGGATCTTCAAACAGAGCGAAGCAAATCAAGCAAGCCGAAGGAGGCACGAACCAACCTCCCCCTACAGAACTCCCGATTTTTCTATGAATGCAGAAACAAGGAATATGCACACCTTGGAATCAAAGCTGTCATGACAACAAAGATACCGAACTCACTTCCAGCTAAGAAATACTTTGCTATTATCTATTATTTGTTCATTGCATGAGACTAAGCTATGTCTCAACCTTGCATGAGGCTAAGCTCTGCCTCCATATTTGCATAAGTCTAAGCTCTGCCTTCTATTTGCATGAGACTAAGCTTTATCTCAATCTTTGGATGAGGCTAAGCCCTGCCTCCCTATTTGCATAAGGCTAAGCTCTACCTTCCACCTGCATGAGACTAAGCATTGTCTCAAACTTGCATGGGGCTAAGCCATGTCCCGAATCTTGCATAAGGCTAAGCTCTGCCTTCCCTCTGCATGGCACTAAGCCCTATCCCAAACTTTTCATGAGACTAAGCTCTGTCTTAACCTTGCATGAGGATAAGCCCTGCCTCCACATTTACATAAGGCTAAGCTCCGCCTCCTATTTGCATGAGACTAAGCTCTATCTCAATCTTTGCATGAGGCTAAGCCCTGCCTCCCTATTTGCATAAGGCTATGCTCTGCCTTCCCTCTGCATGGGACTAAGCCCTGTCCTGAACTTTGCATGAGACTAAGTTGTGTCTCAGTGAGGCCAAGCCCTGCCTCTCTATTTTCATAATGCTAAGCTCCGCCTTCTATTTGCATGATACTAAGCTCTGTCTCAGTCTTTGCATGAGGCTAAGTTATGCCTTCTCTTTGTATGGGACTAAGCCTTGTCCCGAACTTTGCATGAGACTAAGCTCTGTCTCAATCTTGCATGAGGTTAAGCCTTGCCTCTCCATTTGCATGAGGCTAAGACATGCCTCCTTATTTGCATAAGGCTAAGCACTGCCTTCACTTTGCATGGGACTAAGCCTTGTCCCGAATCTTGCATGAGGCTAAGCCATGCCTCTCTATTTGCATAAGGATAAGCACTACATTAACTTCGCATGGGACTAAGCATTGTCTCGAGCCTCACACGAGACTAAGCACTGTCTCTCTTGCATTATCTACTCTTTTCTCTCTGGCTAAGCTCTGCCCTCAACTTCATACAAGACTAAGCCCTGTCTTGTTGCTTCTAGCATCATGTCTTTGCACCTCATGGGCTGAAATATCGCCAACTTGTCCGAAGGCGTCATAGTCTAAAGGCATCATCCTCATAGCCAGAAGACACCATGCCATGGCCTAAGGATCTCTCAAACTTGCATATCATTATTCAAAGGCGTCATGGTTTGGAGGTACCATTTTCATGGCCTGAGAACACAATTTCATGGCCTGCGAATCCCTTACCGCACAACCCATGGCCCAGGACATCATAGTCTATGGACGTAATCCTCAACAGTCCAAAGACAATTCTTATGGTCTGAAGGGAATTGGCATCATGTTTAAATTTAGGTAAAGATATATGCTTGTAGCATATCTTTTATTTGCAGGTAACCCAATGAGCAACCATTATCCCAACCGGAGCAGTCCCGCTCCATTTCCTTCATACTACTTCAAACCCGACTGCTCGCCGTAACAATTTCACCTATTACAAAACTTGTGTCTGTTCTTGTGAATACTTCTTCGGTATATTCCGCCGGTGAATCCAGAACTACACACAACCTGATTCATGTAAAACCGGGATATGTAGGCAGCTCCGAAATCGGAGTGCGGCCTATGTCTCTCAAATCACCCTACTCGGTCAAAATTGGCCATCATATCTTTACCCGACAACTCTTTCATCCTTCCCGGGTAAAGATGGGCAGCTGTTGATACCCAATTTTTTCCTATATTATTTTCAAATGCATATCTATCTTCAAATAGTATATGATCATCGTTTAATATTTTTCCATAATTTCTTCATTTTTCTAAGGATTTTTATTAATTTATCCAGTATTTTATTTACATAAATAATTACTAATTTCATCACAAATGGTTTCATAATGATTTTATAGTTTAACTTCACTATTTATATTTACACCAAGCTTTAATTATTGCATGAATAGCCACATTTACATTTTTGGGTTATAATTGCAATAACTTTGCAATAATAACCCATGTATGCATTATTACATTATTTCACCAGAAAAAAGCTTTTTATATTTTTATAATATTAAGTATTTATTTTAAATTATTTTATGCATGAAAATCGTTTTTACAAATTATTTTTTTAATTAATTAGGCATTTAACAAATAGCCCCTTTCACTTTCGTTTTAACTCAATTACACAGCCCAATTACCAATTATCCTACCCTTAGCCCAATTAAATCTACCCAAGGCCAATTCTTCATCTAACCCGACCCAAAACTTCCTCTAATCGTGGCCGTTAATCTCTGAGATCAACGGTCCACATTACTCCTTTCCCTTTTTAATCTAATCTAACCCTAACCCAACTCATTTTCCTTTCTTCCGCTGTCTTCGTTCCCCCTATCTCTCCCCTTCTCTATCAAGCACTCCCCCTAAAACCTAGCCAACGTCACCAAAAAACTCCCCGTCCATGGAATTTCTCTGTAACTTCCGGCCCTTGCTGGCCTTCTACATCTTTTGGTTGTTCGATTATGTCAATTTATGAAAGTTCGAAGAGATTCAACTTGGGTTTTGTTCGAAACCTTTTTCACAGGCCTATCTATGACCATCTCCGTTTGTGAGTATTATTTTCTTCCTGTTTATGCTCGAATCTATGGTTTTAAACCAGGTCTCTTCCATCTCTGTCATTTTTCTTAAAACCTTAATATTATGACTACTTGGGTCTATTCAGATCCTTGTAGATCTAAAACGTTTTAAGTGTTATTAGGTATTTCTCTTTGGAAAATCTTCTGTTTTCTTTATTACTATTCGATTCCAGTGTTTTCTGAAACTAAGGTTTCTTCAAAAAAAGGTTTTTAAACTTCCAAGTGTCTGAATCTGATTATTCTTTACTGGTTTGACTAATTTTGTGTATATGCTTTAAACCCTAGGTCTTTCTGTTTATTGCACTAATTACTTCAATCTTTTCTCGTTATCCGTTTATATTTGTCAATCAAATATATTGACTAATTTTATTTAGGGTTCGAAGTATATTTCTGTTAAAAATAGGGCTTCTCTGTGATTTTACTTACTTTTTCTTATTTGTGATCTTTAATTAGTATTACTTGCCTTATTCAAACTAATTAGTCTGATTTATGGTCAGTAAGTGACTTGTTTTGTCACGACCCGAAATCCCACCTTCGGGCCATGACTGCATCTAACGTTGAACCCGCTAGACAAGCCAACGTTTGAACTGAATAAAACTCATTAACAACAAATACGAACAAGATAACTAAAATACAACATAGCACTTTCGAAATGAAACCCATAAACAAATCCTAGAACTGGTGTCACATACTCACGGACAATCTAAGAGATTACTACAAACAAAAGGTCTGAAATAAATACATAAGACTGTCTTTGAAATA
>MDKH01158406.1:0-24286 GCA_005239495.1 Nicotiana undulata
AAACGTTGGCTTGTCTAGCGGGTTCAACGTTAGACGCAGTCATGGCTCGAAGGTGGGATTTTCTGGTCGTGACAACGCTGTATCAAGCCATATCCGTAACCCAAGATGTAATCATATAATATACCACATGACTCAAAAATTCATAGCGATAACCCCCAATCACAATAGCTGTTCACAACGACCTAATACCAGTACCTAACCTCTTATCTAGAAATGTCTCACTCTAACACTCCCATATACTGCCGATGATGAAAGAAACACGTAGACCAGAAAATATTCGTCTGATCAGTATCAATAGCATCCAGAGCCATAACTTGCGCAACTTGTGCACTCAATAACAACATCCCAAGAGCTCAATTCATAAAATAAAGAAGACTCACACGAGGGGACTATCCTGACACTAACTCTTACCATTACCACACTGTGCTAAAAGCCTGGTACACATCGTGAAACCATAACACACGAATCTGACACCAAGGATCATACCTTTACCTAACTCCGCTGCAAAGCGTGATCCCATCCAATCGCTGGACCAAATGAAATACTCTAAGCCACCTTGCTCAAAATCAATAATCATGCAAAATCCGACATCAATTACTCAAAGTGTATTGCCATAACTACGGGAAAATCAGACGATACCATGCCACACAAACCTGAAAGAACATCACCAATACGTCTCAGTTCTGCAACACCCAATTACCCGCCTTACTCAAATCTAGCTATAAATCCCAATTAAAACCGCATTATATGTGCATATAACCAACAATCACAACTCCTCGCAATACCGTACTCGTAGATCATTCCAGAACACTTATAAGCTCAATGACAATCAAATGGTACATCTCTCAACGATAGAAATTCGGACTCAACAATTCCGACCTGTTGCAGAACACACACCCATACTGGGCCTATCAATAACTCTAAATCATCTCTGGTCACCCACAATAGATAGATAACTCTCCGAAAGTTCATAATGACTGAATCATGACACATACTAACATCTGACTAGCTTTGCTCGCATCTTCACGGTCTACAACCACAAAATAACTTGTTCATGAGAACTCTCAGTCTCAAAATCCATAAAGCGCACCAATTAGCATATCTGATCCCAGCTGCACCACGCGAATATATAACATGTCTCCAATACTCAATCATTCCACGGGGGATACTCCTATAATTCTTCAGTGCCACCAAGCAAACTTGAATATCAACAGTCGATCCAACAAAAGAGCGTCACAATACCAATGAAGCACCCTTAACTCAAGCACATGGCCCCTTCTGAACGTATACCCTCATCAAGCCACCCAATAGTGGTATCATCTACCTAGTCATCTGAAACTGCCAGTGCTGACCTTCCTTCCAGAACTGAATCGTGACCTCACATATTCCAATCTCCACTATACACAAAATACCGCATACGCCATGCCATCCTATGATAAATATGAGAACTTCATGCTCCCTTCCGAGCCACAAATAACTACGTACCCAACTAGCCAAGAACTTTCCATTTTACCCCATCTAGAAGAAAACTCAATATACATCACATGGCCCTCACGCCACTAGAAAATATACACCTCTAACCGTGGTATAAACCATCCAGAACTCTCCGAATCCCATTAGTACAACACCAAACCAGCAAGAGTGATTCCTTCTAACTCAACCACGCTACGCATGCCACCAAATCCCAAGAGAATTACTAAAAAACACCTGTAACAACTCATTACCTCATAAACACCCAAAGAGCTAACCATATCCCTTATCATGCCGATCCGACCTACTACCAAGCTGTCCTATTTATCCGAGTTCCTTCTAACTTACCTTTGAATTGATACTTCTCCTTGCCATAATACCGAAATTCTCAATCCAGACTCACCACACAAAACCCGAGTATAAAATATACCGTCTAAGACTCATAAGCCGCTGAATACTCTCTCAAATATCCCCAAAGCACCACATTAGAAATACTTACCCCGAATAGACTTCCTGTGAATTTAAAGTCATCACATTCACCTCCCAGATATTGATATCAAGAATCTATGATAATGTTTTACACCCTCCTACATAAATCTCAGTGCTAGCCAATTACACACCTCGAAGATTTCCAATCGTTACATATAACCTTGAACCATCCGAACCATTCTCGAGAGTCACCCACTCTACGCAAATTCTCAATTACACTTATCAAACAGACCGAACGAACTAACCCCGTTTTGCAAACCCCATACTAGGAAAGTAATCCACACACTTGAAGCAACAAGCAATTTCATACAATGCACACACTCCACCTTTTACAATTACAACTCAATCATTCAATAAAATCCATTTACCCATAGAGTACACTACGACCGGTATCAAGAATTTCTATTCCTCGAGTCATTCCCAGACTCCACATCTGCAGGTCACAACTGATTCACCAATCTACTTCGAACTGAAACCAATACAACACATAATCGTGCAATCAACTTACCATTAACAGACTCCCCCACTTGGCTTAAAGCCAAAGATCAAGACAAACACTAACTCACGATGCCCATACCCTATCACTGCCACCATACTGTGGTGAGATTCAACTAAATCCTTCACACGCTCATATGACCCAAACCATCTAACCCTCAAATCGTATGCAAATCTAGTATTCACCATTGAAATGGTCATGCCAACTTCCACAAGCGATCTAAAATCAAATTACAACATACATCATTTACTAGTAGAAGAGAGTTTACTACAGATCAGCATAACGACCACACACCTCAGGACAACCCGCAGGAGATACCCCTGCCTGCTTCACCTCAAACTAATATCTCTCTATACACTTCCGAAGATCATAGCTATTACTCGATCACTTTATCTTCCTGCATTTAACCACAACCAATGCCTATCCCCGAGGCATCAAGATACGCGGTATAAAAACCTGAAGCTGATGGCAGAACTAACACTGGAGCTGTGGTCAAGGAAATCTTGAGCTTCTGGAAGCTATACTCACACTCGTCTGACCACGTGGATACCTTCACTGGACACGACGTGTCCCAAGAATGCTACTGAACTGAGCCAAAAATTCACACTTGGAGAACTTCGCACAGAGCTTCTCCTCCCTATATCCTTGTAATACCATCATCAAATTCTGAGTATGCTACCCCTAGCTACGAGAGTACGACCAGATACCATCAATAAATACAATAATAAAAGAGTGTTAATACGGCTGAAATATACCATTAATCAAATACATGAACGCTGCTGGGGCATTGGTCATCCCAAACGACATCACCAGGAGCTCAGAACACAACAGGAGAATCCACTCCACTCCACAACTACTCTACACGAGAGGTCCTTCACTACACTCACAACTCGAGACCATATTCTAACTTAAGACTGAAGTTAATTACTCAATGGTTCTTGCTACATCTCCCGCTAATCCATTATGGTCACAATCATACAACCTAAATACATCTAATTATCAGATCATACTCACCATGTAGTCATCTAGTTACCAAATCCCATCAATAAGAACACAACCGGACATATAAGTCCCCGAAATGCACGGCTCACCGGTAATCGACATCTCAGCACTCAAGCCACAAATAAAATCCAGCCTCAAGTCCTCCAGACTGGCCCATTATCAATCTGCTAAAAATTCACATCTCACACAAGGAAATCACAGTCGTGGACACAAAGATGATACTGAGCGCTCGCGTGCGCATTCAAATACATGAAAGAAATTCAAAGAGTTACGCTTTTGGCTGAATGAAAATGGATTCGCACGACAAGAATTCAAGAATGTGAGGATTTACTAAGGGTTCTGAAAACTCTCGAAGATAAGTACAAACGTCTCCGTACCGATCCGCAAGACTCTACTAAACCTGCTCATGACCGTTGAGTCCTATGTAACCTAGAGCTCTGATACCGACTTGTCACGACCCCAAATCCTAACTGGTCGTGATGACGCCTATCGTGGAACTAGGCTAGCAACTATCACATAACCACACATTTCATTTAATAGAAACTCTCAAAATCATTAATAATATTCAAGCAAGTAATAAATTTCTCTAAGTCTTAAAACATCATAATGAGCTAATAACCGATACCATTCCCCAGAACTGGAGTCAACCCATCACGAGCATCTAAGAATAAACTAACACTGCTAATGTCATAAAAATAATATCCCGAGACAAAATGCTAAATACTCTGTGAATGAAGGGAAATGGAGAAGCTGCGAACGCTGGACAGCAACCTCAAAATCCAGAAAGTTGACGATAACGAACTCGGATGGCTACTGCTTTGAACCAGTACCTGGATCTGCACACAGAGGTGCATGGAGTAATGATGAGTACGCCAACTCAGTAGTAATGAAAATAAATCAAGTCTGAAGATAAGAAACACATAGCACAAATACACCAATTCACAAATAGTAAAACACAGAGTCTGAGTGAAGTATATATTTAATACATAAGCTTGAAAAACTGATTTCCGTAAAATCCTTTGAACAAGTATGTTTTCAAATATTTCTCAGTAAAACTCCCAAAAATATCAGTACAGAAGACTGAAGTGCATCATAATCAAAACTCAGTAAAAATATCATCATAACAGCCCCTCGGGCCAAATCATCACTCATAAATAGTCACTCAACACCTTACTATAACAGTCACTCAACACCTCACAGTCACTCATACCTCCCAATCACTCGTCACTCGGCACTCGCACTCAGTAGGTACCTGCGCTCACTGGGGGTGTACAGACTCCGGAAGGGCTCCTTCAGCCCAAGCGCTATAAATAAGCCAAATCATGGCAATCATCTCTCAGGCACTCAGCCTCTCTCATATCATAAATATCCTCAAAATATTGGCCCTCGGCCTCATTCAGTCAGACACTCTCAACATTCCACTCGGGCCATAAATAAACGGGGTTCTCGACCCAAAACAGTATTTCATTTCAAGAAATAATATC
Source organism: Nicotiana undulata (assembly GCA_005239495.1). Lineage (NCBI taxonomy): Eukaryota > Viridiplantae > Streptophyta > Magnoliopsida > Solanales > Solanaceae > Nicotiana > Nicotiana undulata. The sequence continues at coordinate 4,942 of MDKH01158406.1, forward strand.
AGTAACTCAGAGTGTCAAAAAATTTTATCAAGAAAGACTGAGTGTAAAATCATAATATAATAAGTGAGGAATATCAGGACAATAGCTCCCAAGGGGTTAAAACAGATCGGCACTAGGCCCCAAACATGGATTACAACCCAATTATATCAAATCATAGTAATACTATAAAGCATATTCTTCGAAAGCGGTTTCGCAACTCAATAGTTGCCTCAAAAGGAACAAAGTTCCAAATTTCCAATTCGTGCACGCCTCACACTCGTCATCCAGTGTGTGCGTCACTCCAAAACCGTGAAAGGATGTAAAGTCCGGAGTTTTATACCCTCATGAAAAGATTTAAAGACATTACTTACCTCAAACAAGCCCGAAAAGCTGCTCCGCGATACGTTTGCCCCTCGAATCAATTTCTGAGTGCTCCAAATCTATCAATTTCAGATTCATCACATCAAAATATTCTAAGGGAATGAAACCCAATCGAAAAATATTTACTTTATGCACAAAATCCGAAATTAGCCAAAACCCGACCCCCGAACCCACGTCTCAGAACTCGACAAACTTTATACCAAAATGATCCTCATCATCTCACGAGTTCGTACATATAAGGATCGGAGCCCGATTGACCCCTTAAATCACCTCTAAAAGGCCTCTTAAACTCAAGCCCTAGTTTCACCTTTTCCACTGATTTTCCCTAATTAAACATTGTTAATTTAGTCCTTAATCATATATAATCGAGTTATGGGGTCCAAAATCCTTACCTCAATGAAGAACAATCGTTTTCCCTCTTCAAAATAGCTCTAAAAGCTCTATTCCCGTTCAAAAATGATGGAAAAGTGGGTAAGGATCGCGGATGGGTTTAATATATACTGCCCAGTGATTCCTTAATCGCGATCGCGGAAAGACCCTTGTGATCACGAAGAACAACTTCGCTGGCTTCAAAATTAACCCTACGAGATCGAGATCGCGACCTTCTCCATGCGAACGCGATACTCTGCCCCTCACTCCTACGCAATTGCGGACCTTAAACCATGTTCGCGATGAACAAACGCGTGGCCCCCAACTTGGACTGCTAACCTTACGCGAACGCGACCTAACCCCACGCGACCTAACCCCACGCGTTCGCGATTAACAAACCTTCAATACTACGCGATCGCACCCCATTCTCTGTGATCGCACTGTGCAACTTCTTCCTGGCCTCATGAAACCCTACGTGATCGTGGGCCGTTCCTCGCGATCGTGATGAACAAATTGCCGGTGTATTAACACCAGAAAACAACAGATTTTTTAAGATAAAAAATGCCCGTTAACTATCCGAAATCAATTCTGAGCCCCTCGGGACCCCAACAAAACATACCAACACATCCTAAATGATCATTCAAACTTATTCAAGCCTTCGAAACATAAAAAAAAACACCAAAACGCCAAAATCACATCAAATCAAGCCTATGAACTTTGAAATTTCTAGAATTTGCCAAAGATGCCGAAACTAACCAAAACACATTCGATTGACCTGAAATTTTGCATGCATATCCAAAATTCTATTACGAACCTGTTCCAACCGATCCCGATAGCCTATTTTCCACTGCCGACCGGAAATCACCAAAAAATAATTTTTGCCAATTCAAGCCTACTTTTACACCGGACATCGAAAATATATTCCGAACACACTCCTAAGTCCCAAATCACCTAACGAAGCTATCCCAACCATAAAATCCTCATTCGGAGGTCGTTTACTAATAAGTTAACTCCCAGTTGACTTGTCCAACTATAAAGCTACTTTTAGAGATTAAGTGTCTCAATTCCTACTACAACCATTCCGAACCCGAGCCAACCAACTCCGACACATCATGAACAATATAACCAATGTATGACAAGGCAAAAATAGTAATAATAATGTAGATTCTACGAAACGATAGATCGGGTCGTTACAGGAACACGAGGAAACCTAAATATTTTCCAAATTGTTTCCCTTCATGCATACTAAAGCAAGATAGGATATGTTGTTTTGCTTCAGTTGTGCAGTTATTTGAGAAAAAAATTCTTGATTTTTGGAAATTAATAGTTTGGCCTGATAGATGGGTAAAGGTACTGATAGTGTCGATGATTGTATTGCATCTAGTATCATTTACTTTAGAAAGAAGTATGATGTCGTCTGCGAAAAAAAGATGTGATAATGGAGGTCCATTTGGAGAGAGTTGTATTGGTTTCCATAGTAGGTAATCTACTGAGTGGAATATATTCCTTGAGAGGCGTTCTAAGCACATAATAATATGTAAGGGGATAAGGGATCGCCTTGACGTATACCCCTAGATGTGTAAAAACAATTGTACGGGATCCATTGATTAGTATAGAAATGGAAGGTGTTGTAATGCAGGACATGATGAGTGAAATGAGACCTTTTGGTATGTTGAAATAGTGGAGTGTATTTTTTATGAAGGACCAGTCAAGCTTATCGAAAGCCTTTTCCAAATCTAGTTTTAGCAACATGTGACATGTTCTTCCTTTTTCTTCTTCTTTTTAAGTGGTTAAGAACTTCCTATACAATAATAGCATTATCTGAAGCTCTTTTCCCTTGTTGGAAACTAGATTGTGTTGGACCAATTATTTGGTGTAGGACAGGTTTTAGTCGATTGACGATTATTTTGGTAATTAGTTTGTAGATTGTGTTACAAAGACTTATAGGACAATATTGGGTGATGGCTACCGCATTCTTTACCTTAGGTATTAGGCACAAATAAGTTTTATTAATGTCTTCTAGAATTTTGCCAACTTGAAGGTGTTGTAACAACAATTTGTAATTGAGTGGCTTAGTTCCTTTAATATTTTTGGAAGAAAAACGAGTGAAATACGTCTGGCCCTGGTGCCTTAAACGGTTGAAAGAAGTCTAGGGCTTGCTTAATTTTAACCAACTTCAACGGTTGATCCAGTAGTTGTTTGTCAGCATAGGTCAAGGAATTATGCGTAGTTGATTGAAAATTTATTTTATTAGTTGAATAGTGTTGTGTTGCGAATAAATTAGAGTAGTATTGATAAATTTTTTCTTGAATTTCTATTGGATCATATGTCCAGTTTCCTACATCATCTTTTAAGGCATTTATGCAATTTCGTCTACGTCTTTATAATGTAGACATGTGAAAGAATTCAGTGTTAGCATCGCCGTCGTTTAGCCATTGTATTTTTGATTTGAGTTTCCAAAAGTCTTCTTCTTTCCTTAGTATAGCAACTAAATTCATGGTTTAGTTGGATTTCTAAGCTTTGTAGGAAATTACTAGTAGGAAATAATATATGTTCAATGGGAGTAAAAATGGACATCAACATTTAGTATAGTGGACCAGTAAACTTGGGACATATTAAAGCATTTCTAATCTCAAGCACTTTAGGAAAAAAAGAATCATAGAAGAAGATGTGGTATATTTCACTGCTAATGATAATAAGGTTTCAAAGAGGGAGACTTGACTGCTTTACCTTTTCAAAAATATAAAAAAATTATCCGGTTCAACCCTCAAAAGAAGATTAAGAAAGGTTCAATGTTTGACAGTATCGGATTTGAAAAATAGTGATTATGTATAGGAGGACTCCAATTTACGATGAAACATAACTAGCCTAAGTACTTGATTAGCTTTACAACAATATCTTCTAACTTTGGAGACTTGCTCCTCTGCTCATTGTTCCCATAAGATCTAAAAAGGAGAAAATGTGAGGAGTATTCTCAAGTAACATGTGAACTCACAAAAAGATCTAACCGGGAAGTTTATCTTGTTGCATTAGTGAAGGTAGCATTTGGGCTTTCTTTCGAATTCTGGAGGAAGGAAGCTTCCACTTGTACGTCTTAGCAGGAGAAATTTTACCTTGGGTCTCACACAACAAACAATAGTTGTGTGAGGCTCCATTCAAATAGTGACAAGTGGAAAAAAGGGTCCCATAAGATTAGTTTATTGATTTATCAATCAAATACCTTCTTTTATCCGTATAGTTCAAACTAAAACATCTTCCACCAAAATCTCGTTACCACTTCCGGCAACTTTGCCTGTAGAACCTCATTTTCCCCCTTTTTTCCTTTTTATTTTACTATTTCGGCTCTCTCTCTCTCTCTCTCTCTCTCAAACACACACAATCATGCGCCCCCAATCATATAATCACATAATTTTTATTTTTCACAATACAACGTACACTTGGACCCGTTTGGTCATAGGTTTTGCTAAAATATATTTGGATTTTATTTGACAAACACATGTTTATTCATAAATTTTATTTACATTTTGGTAAATTCCCAAAATTCAAAATCCAAAACCCAAATCTCAAAACCATATCACTATTACATTTTTTAAAAATTGCCCCAAACTTTTGTATTTTATAAAAAAGCCACCATTTATTATTTTGTAACAATGTTGATTCGTCTTCTCGGTCATCTAATAGTGTTTTTATGTAGTTCATTATAAAAATGATAATTTTGTACCAAATTTTTATATGTCCAGGACTATGGTTTGCGATAATATAATGAACGTGATTGATAAAGGTATTGTTGGGATTTGTGATAGTTTTTAGAACTTGTGGGTATAAGTCATGTTTCATGTTTTTTTTTGTAAAAAAAAAAGTGAAATATGTTTTGAAAACATATGTCCAAACACATTTTCATCTTCAAACCAAATTTTACCCAAATCAGATTTTTCAAAACAAATTCGAGAATCTATGGCCAAACGCTAGCTTGTATTCGAGGTTTTTTCTCTTCCTCTGGACAAAAGTTCTCTTTCACTATTCTAATATTACGCAGATTTTTAAAATCTTAAAATTGGGAGTTTAATGAATTACAACTTTGAAATCAATTCATTTATTTCAAGAAGAGAAACTCTGAATTTTTCACTAACAGCTAGTTTGGATGGTTGTTTCACATCGTTTCATAATGTATCGTATCATATTGTATTGTATTGTATTGTACTGTATCGTTTGATGAATACAATATTGGGATAGATTGTATCGTTTGCCGTTGTTTCATGATATCATGCACCGGCAATATGAAGAATAAATTTTGCAATATTATAAAGAAAAATTATGATACGAAATAAATTTAATATATAAAAAGGTAGAGTAAATGATAAAATAAAATTATTTAATAATAGTGAAGGGTGAGATGAGATAAAAAGACAAGATACCGATACAACCACACCAAATCAGTCGTTACATAAAGTGGCATATTTCGTCGTAATGACAGATTTAACGATACGATACAATAAAATTTAAGTAACAATCAAAACAAACATCGTATTTAAAGTAACAATACGATACAATACAATGGGTAACGACCATCCAAACAAGCTGTAACTATACATACATTAATTCTATAATTTCTATGTTATTAAAGCTATATACACAATATATGAGTATAATGTTACCAACGGAAAAATCTAAAAATGAAAATAAATAATTTAGTTTTTTTTTTTGTGATTCTGAAAATTTGGCAAACGAGATTCTGAGATATATTTTGGTTTGTTTACAGCGGAATACGGCTGGGGTTTTGTAGATAGAAAACTCGATTCCTCAAGGTTATACGAGCTGTAATAGTAGTAGAAAAACCTCCCGTCCCGAGTTGTCTTAAGCCATGCCTTTACTAAAGAATTCTCGCCATCTCAGATAAAATCTGGTGTGGAGCCCAGGCTAGCCAACAATGAGAAATGCCTTCCTCTTTTTTGTTGATTTAGGTGACGTAGTCTTATCCGATGAATGGCAGTGAGAAGGCAGAAAATGTCGTAAAGAGATAAGCTAAGGGAGGTTGGCATTCCGAAGTCAAGTGGGATTTTCTCACACCGCATGGGGTGGTTTCCTACGCATATGCAACAAGCTCTTATTTGGATCTCCCAAATCTAGAGGGTTCTCACGCCAAGGTTCCTTTGTTTCGGGCAATTCCAATTACAAACAAAAGAGAAGGTCGGTCCCGTCCCACGGGTTAGTGAAGGTGGAAGTCCAAAGCTTAATAAGGTGGAAGGCGAAGCCGAGGCAAGAGCAAGGGTTGAAAGACAAGAGAGAAGAATTCAATCTCCCCTATTTGTTCCATTCTCAATGGTTAGTCGGTTGGCCAGGATGCTTTGGTTTATCGGATCGATCGTAGTGGTCAAGTGCGCTGGACGACACGACATTCTCGTTTAAATAGTACCATTGACTGGAGACCGGATTGCTACCAGAGAGAGGAATGACTATAGGCACGGAACTTACTTTTGACCCTTGGTTCGCTAGCTGACTTGCCAGCGCTTGGATTCTCGAACTCTAAAAGCGGATTTCAGGAATTTGTTCACATCCGATTCGATGGCATCTGTCCGCTTTCTACCCTTTGCAAGAGTGCTACTGAGTCGATGGACAAACTCAAGGAACTGCTTTACCTCTAGGTTGACTTGGATCACATCATCCCGAACTTTTGATCGTATGTCGTCCAGCTTTGTTGGTGCTGTAGCTGTCAGTCTTCTAATGTCAGCTCTCTGGTAGGCCAATCGATCTCTACTTGATTGGCTATAACCGCATGATCGATCTGACGAAGATTCCCATGTAGATCTATGAAACTACAGCCGAACCAAATGGGAATCCTAGGTATAGGCAAAGGTGGGAGGGATGAGAGAGCAAGTTGGCGTGGGGCAAGGGCAATAACATCCGAGCAACGCAAGCCCTAGAAATCGGCAGGGTATGAATTTCTCTCCTTCGGTATAGGCTGTCCTGGCTCGTTAGGTCCCAAGAATCCAAAGGATACAAACTTCTCAATGCCGAGGCGGAAAGCTTTGTTTGTAGAGTCTCTTTCAGTTTAGGTCTTGAATCATTTGATTTGGAAACATTTTGGACGGAGAAAGACTATAGGGCTAAGAGAAGCTCTCCTGTCAAGCCTTTGATTCGACTTTTGGCAATGCCATTTGGAAAGAAAGGGAACCTGTTGGGTTGGGAGAACCTAGATATGTCGATTTAGAAAAATCCGATGCATATGGGAACGAAAGGTGAATGGAGGGGGTGCTCCAGCGAGTTATTATAGATGTCGGAAGTTTAAAGATTGGATTGAGGAATGCAAACTCATTCGACAAAGAGCCCATGCAGGACTTGTTCGGAACTATTGGAATGATTCAGTTACCATTCAATTCTACCGGGAGATCTTAAAAATGAATACTGATATGGAACAGATGCGGAAACAGAGCCCCTACCTTCTCTTCTCAAGGAAGAAGCGGGAAGGAAAGGTTGGTTGCACGTTTTCTGGGAGTAATGCCTCCTTTCTCTCTCCCCCAAGGACTCAGTCTCTCGGGTATCTATCAACATATAGAGATCTTGCCTCTGTCGCTGCATAGAGTGATCTTCTTCAATCTCCGAGTTCGAAGGGTAGAACAAGGGAAGGTCAAGGCTTTCCTCTCATTACTCTTTCCACAGCAAAGTCAGCATCTTAGCTTGAAGAGCAAGGATTTCTTCCTCTGCGTCTGCTGCTATTGATGTGTATACTCCCATTGACTCTTTTTGAGTAAGATCAGTAGGCGATAAGCTCACATCCGGCTCCATAGAAGAAAAGATCAGAGTCATCTTATCTTGACTACTCCCTAGAAGACAGAACTCTTAACGATGCTTTGAATAGCAATCTTTCGTACCCCATTCAATAGACTTGCCGGGAAAGCTTAATAGAGTGACCAAGCTAAGACCTTAGACGAAGAGAGTAAATAGCTTGGGTTGACCCTCTTAATGAAGATCGATCTGGCAGAGGAGAAGTAGATCCATTCAAGTCCAAAGCAAGGTGGAAAGTCTCAATTCAATGCTGCGGTTGATGACCGTAGCAATAGTCAAAGGCACTGGAGGGAAGCCGCTTGGGAGGTGGCTTATGCTGTTCAAAGCCTAGTTCATCTTAGCATGGCATATCAGTATCCCCTGATAATGATCATTCCTATTCGATATCATGAATAGGTATGCCTATAAACCATTTCTATATGCGAGATGGAGGGCTTCTTTGGTTTGGAGCTATTCCCATTAGGCTTCTTTCTCCTCGCCTTGTCGATATATCGCATCTTACAGGGCGCCTTTCATCAAGTAAAGGCTCGTGATAAGGCTCTTGTGGAACTAGGCTCTCTTAAGATCGTGCGAAAGAGTTCTTCTTTACCGAGAAGATTGGCATGACTATTTCTATAAGTAATAGAATGTATGAAGTCGGCCCGAGAAAAAGAAAAAAATTGACTTTTTGAAGTCAATAAAAGATCATATAATAAAATGGCGGGTTAGATAGCAAGAGCAACTATATCAGTAATGGAAAGGGTGGCTAAAATGGATAGATCTCTTTTACTCGGGGGTCTAACTGGATACCTTGAAAAGCTCTCATCTTTTTGTCTAGAACAACAGAATCAAGAGGAGCAGAGCGAACAAAATCCGCTTTGGGGTGAATTCCCTCCCCTGAAGTTGGTGCTAATTGAACCCTAGATTATGAGCTTACTGATTCAAAGCTCTCATGAGATCTCGTTGGCATGACCTACCAAATGAAAAGGAAGTCGCAGGAGCAAGTTAAGAGTTAGAATTCCCCGACTCCGTTCCTATTTATTAGCCTTCTTTCTACTTCAACATCAAGTTCGTTAGCTAACTAATTGATCCTCGCCCATCTTTGGCTGCCTGTTAGGAGGATTATGTTGGACCTATGCGATCTCGTTACAACGTTCTTTTTTTTATAGAGATTTCTGGTGAAAACTTCAATCTTGAAGCATGGGCAGGCGAACAAAATGTCCGAGGAAGGAGAACTAGCTAAGCTTCTTCACAAGCGAAGGAATTGCAGCCTAACCATCTGTGAGATCGGAGACTTCGAGAGGCTCCCTAGTCCTCTTTCAGCCTTTTCTTCCATATATTTTCGTACCCTTTCTTTCTATTAGGGTTCCTGCTTCCATTAGTTTGAGGACTTGTATGTCCTCATAGGAGCCCTTCATGCTCGGGTACCTTTGTAGAACAATATGCTTTAGCTGTTCGTGCATGAACACTCCCGGCCACGAATTTTGTCCCGCAAGATGCTCTATAATGTCGGTTGCACTCATAGGAGCACCCCTTGTTTTTTTCTTTCCCTCATAAGCCTATTCTGCTTCCATAACATGGGCCTTTGACGTGTTCCCCCATATATGTGGATTCTTATCTTCTTTAATGATGTATGCGCAGATCGGACCCCAACCCTTTTTTGCCTGGATGTCGCATGCATTTGCTCGAACTCGGGAAACACTTTCCTAATCTGGCTTCTAAAGCTATTTTTAGGTGCCCTCTCGACCTTTCCACCGATGTTCTAATATAACCTTCCGATTCTATGGTTCTCCCTGGCTACGAGGCCTCACACGAGTAGAGTTCGGTATTCCTTTGTCGATGGCTGACCCCGATCTTTCCTTTCACCGGTCGGTAAGTGCATCATATTCCTATTAAGCGGGGCGACAGTTGCTAAATAAAAAGGTTGAGCCATTCCCGCTAAAGAAAAAGCAATTCTTCATCCAATCTCTGTTCCAGATTCTGGTCTTACCAAGTCACCTTTGTCTAAGGCTAAATAGCTAAATAGCTAAATATCCCCATACTCTTTTTTCCTATTTTCTTTATTCTTTCATGTCGAGCTTTCGAAAGCCACTGGGGAGGGAGAATGAACGATCGACTGCTAAAGATCTTGAATAAAGCATTGATACCTTTGAAGAGGAGAAAAACTTTGATTCTTCCCGAAATTGTTCCTTGCATGCTGAAGTGAACATGGGCGGTACCAACTACGACTAGAAAGCGGTCACTCCTGTCAATGAATACCATTCATAGTTGTCTATGTTAGTAACATAGCCATAACGACTTTGTTTTACTGTTTGAGGTGGTGATAGCTTATATATTTGCTTAATTATAAGCTTGCATAGTGCTCTTCCTATTTGTTTTCTCGGCTTTCTTCTGCCGAACCGAATGAAGACTGTTTCTCGTACCTCTGTACCTATTGCACTGATATCTTCTCTTTCACTCTCTTTCTTCATTCAGGAAAGGTGAAGATTGAATCAGGAACCGAAAACGAAGCAGGAACATACTTGTCCTTTGGTCGAAAAGTCTTGTACGGTTCCTCAGGCCGGGGGCACTGCAAGAACCCCTATGACACTTGGAGATTTCTTGCCTATGTCACTTGTACAGTCCTCTAACATGGTAAGTGTGCTATATCCATCTGGGCTTCAAAGTCTGATTCTGAAGAGAGAGACACCGAGCCTAGTCATTCTAAATGATGTAGACAGAACCCGCTCCGGGCTTGATTACCACCAAAAATTTCCCGAGATGGTAGAATGTAAACTCTAGGGTGAAGAAGAAAGCATTGCCCGGCTTAGATGAGCCTTTCGATTATGATTTGTTAGCACAACTAGCTAATGTACCAGCTAGAATTACCTTGTTGAGGTTGTCACCTGACATCCGACAAGTGTCAAGGCTCTATCAGAAGCCGATAAGTATGCACCCCATGTACACCAGATAGAGGTGAATGATGTACCTGAAGAAGAGAACCGAGGCATACAAGAGAAGATGAAGGCGGAGGAGCCAGACCTCACATTTTCTCGAGAAGACTTATTTGTTGCTAGGGGACCTTCACCATAATCGTCCATCGTACCTTTCAGGATATATTTGTGAAGTAAAACTCCGACAAGTGCAAGTAGATCCGGGGTCAGCTATAAATGTTATACCCCTAAAAAGGGTAAGGAAGCTCGGGATTCCCACCAGGAAGCTGAACACCATTAAGACCCAGGGTACAACGCTGAGTCTCAAAAAGCTATGGGCAAGATTCGCCTCAAGTGCCAGATTGCAGATCTTAAGACAAAAGTAATTTTCTCCGTGATCGAGAACGAGACTTCCAACAGCCTTTTGCAGGGAAGGCCTTGGATCATGCAAATGACATCTTTACCTTAAAGCTGCTGAAGATTGTTAAATGTAATTAACTATTCCACTTGATGAGCTCAGAGCGATGAAAAAGCATTTTCGGGAGAAGGGTAATGGAGACCAGGAAAGAGGGAAGCGTCAGTCAGCCTTAAGGCATGGAATCGACATTCTCGTTAGCTTTTTTAGTTGAGGTAAGGTATAAGATAAGGCCTGCAAGTTCGTTCCTTGAAGTATTGGCCTCTTAGTTTAAGCTCTTGGATGATATAATCCATCTAATCAAAAGCAAGGAAGGATAGACAGTCCAACAAGTGTATAAGCATGAAGTGAAGATGAAGTAAGCATGGCTTTGTTTGCGCGCCTCTGGAATTCTGAAATCCTCTTTTAGGCATGTTCCCGATACTATACTAGTCAAAGAAGTTCCTTGCCTTTTGTTTTACTAGTGGGCTAGTGCAGAATGAGTCAATAGTTATGGTCTTGGGAATCTCTTCATCCCTGCGATGATGGCTGCCAGAAGCATCGTGGGGCTTGTCAAGGTACAACTTTTCTAACGGATTTCCAACTGGAAAATCCAATTCAAGCTCTGCCTTTAGCTTGACCCCATCTGCTATCAACTATTCACCTATTTTTCAATATGAATCGAAATCGAGCCTAACTCTGCTCATCCAAACTGGGATTTTAAGCGAAAGTTGGGACTTCCGGTACGCTTTCCCGAAGGTGTAAAAGACTTTTTCAAGTTTGAGTAGTGAAAACGTCGTCAACTCGTAACCGGGGAATATAAGTCCGCCTCCCAAGACTACTCAATCCCTGTTCTATGTCCTGCTGATGACCTTAGCGAGACAATGGGAGTGCGTCTCATTTGAATAGAAAGGCTTTACTTCTCTTGTTGGACGGGACTAAAAAGTCTTTTTCAAAAGAAAAGTCTTCCGACTGAACAAAGGGAGCAGACTGGATACTAAAAGAATTCGATACAGCGGGGGAGGGGGGAATGAAGGTTCCCCAATTTGATAATACTTTTTTAGAATGCTGACATGACAGGGGAAAGAGGCTTGCAGAGTATGTCTTTGATGACCGAATAAAGGAGAAAAATAAAACTTTAAGGGCCACCAAAAAGAAAAAAAGGGACATCATGCTTGGCGGCTAAAGGGAAAGAAATTGAAAAGGTGCTCAAGATTGATTATACTACCTCTGATGCTGAGGGCGATCGTTCTATTTTATTGTGTGCAGAAGTTGATCTTACTAAGCCTCTTTTATTTTATCTAAGTTTAAATCGCACTGTGTGGAAAATTGAGTATGAGGGCCTTCATATGATCTCTTTTAATTGTGGCAAAGGCAAATATGGCCTTAAGGATGATAACTGTCCATTAAAGCAAGTTGAAGGCCAAACTGATACATCGAAAGATCCAATTGATGGTCATGGGAACAGTAGCGATCGGCCGGGGCTGAAGGTCCCTCACACAAGTATTAGGTGGCATGTCTCACACATTGTAAAATTTCTTCCGAGCGAGTTAGTGAGTTAAAGTTGTGATCAGTGATGAAAAGACTGACATTTTGAAGGATTATTTGGTTACAATTTGTGAAAAGACTTCTATTTCCTCTTCAGGTTTCTCAGAAAATTAAGCTTTCATTTTTTTTGAGTTCTTGGGATATTCATTTTAGTATTGAAAATAAAAACTATCTTGGTGGTTCTTCGTTTCTCATGTTTAATAAGTTGACCAGCGGAAGTGTTATTTACCCACAAATATGGATGATAAAGCAATTGCTTTCACTTTAATCAGCTGATTGATCTTATTTTGACCGAAAAAATAACTACTACTTGATAAGGAATAGAAGCATGTTTTTAATTTGCATATGTATCTTCTATCAATCAACTAGATGGAAACAACAACAACAAACCCACTGTAATCCAAAAGTAGGGTCTACACCTTACCCCTACTTTGTGAAGGTAGAAATATTATTTTCGATAGATTCCGGGCTTAAGAAATAGTGAACAAGAAGCAACCAACAATAATACCAACACGGAAAAAAAAACGTAATGGTCGATCCTATTTCATTATATGCCTTTTTTGTTTAATTGAGCAGTTCCTTTGGGGTCTTGACCTGATGAGGCAGAGTGCTATGATGTTTATGGTTTAGATGATGAACTTTTGGAAATGGTGCCCAAGCCGGTGCTTGCCGTTTTGTTTCTCTATCCTCTCACATCACAGGTTTGTTGTTAAGGAAAACTTTGTTAATTAGGCTTTTGATTTTGTACTCATTTATCTGAGATGACAATTTTTTATTCGGTAAAAAGTAATATCGTTTCGTAAGAATTAGTAGGAACAAGTTCGAGTATGCAGTCTCTTAGAATCAGAGGTTTACAATGTGAATGCACGAGTACAACAACAACAAACTTCGATGTAATTTTACAAGTAGGGTCCGGAAAAGGTAGTGTGCCTGCAGTCTTATTCTTATCTTGTGAAAGTAAAAATTTTGATTGAACCGGTAGTAAACCTGCTCCGCTTCTTAGTAAAAATAGCACGGGCTAGCCAGTTTTCGAGTTGGTAATTGCAAAATAGCCAGCGTTTGCAAAGTCATTGAAAATAGCCACTATTTTGCTGAAACGAGGAATGTTCGAGCATAATATACTGTATTATGGAGCTCTTGCGTATAAACTTGCAACATATTATGTTTGAACTCCAACACATTATGAAATTCCAACGCATTATGCTGGAATCTCATATGAAAAAATTTCGAACTTCAGCATATTATTGGAACTTTTTTGGATGTTTAAGGGTATTTTTGTTAAGACTTTATCTTTACATGAAAAATGGCTAAATTTCAATTACTTTTGAAACCGTATTTATTTTTCAATTAACAGTAGTAAATCTAGCAATTGTTATGAAATATAATATTGTATAGTGGATGTCTATAACTCCTAAAGAAGTTACTCCCACTACTCTTTCCCATTATCCCCACTACTTCTTACTATTATGGTTGTAACTCCCACACCTCCATAACCTCCTCCATGATCTTCCCCCATGATCTCAATAGTTAATGCCATGTTCATGGCATCCCTTTGTATTACCTATATCATCCTATAAATAGAGGGTTTCGGCATAACATTGTACACACTTGGATACTTGATGAAATAAGAAAGTTATCTTTTCTTCCTTATTCTACTTATCTTCTTGTCTTATATTGTTACTTTGAGCTAAGTTTTTTAATACGTTATCAGCACGAATTGCTATATCCGTCTTATATTTTCTATAAGATATGAAAGCGTTCCATGGGAGCTACAACATTGAATCAAATTGGTTGAGCCTATGAAAATCTGGGCATCTCGCATGCCATATCAATGTTACGTCTGCTTCTATTATACATGGAGTATCATTTTTCAATTTTCATGAATTTTACAATTAACTTACTTTAGTATTTAAGACTTGGTCTAGTTTGTGTTACTTAACACTTTAGTTTTATTTGTGCAGATGTATGTATATGGAGTACCTATGCTTTCGAGTTGCAAACAAGAGCATATTCCGATGCTTTGACATCATCTCCCATATGTACTGCTCCGACAGTTTGCAAGCCATGATTATGGAATTGTTAACTATTGAGAAGGTTTCTAATCTTATAAAAATAATAAGAATTTAAATTTATGTTGTGGTCAAAATAAATTTTGTATTACTAAGATAATTTTATTCTCTTTATATTTTATCATGTAGTTGTTCGTGAAAAAGATCAATGTGAACTTTCATTAAAGTTCGGAAAAAAATAACTGATTATATAAAGTAGTATATCATGATAGGCTCAACGGTGAGTCCACTTGGCTTATTATGCCATTGTATGAGAATAAGGCATTTGGTTTGATTTGTGGTGCACAATGATGATAAGAGTTGGTTCAAGTCCCGACTCATTATGACATAACATGCCTTTATATGGGTAAGGCATTGGGTTTGAGTCCCAATGCACCATATTGATTATATAATAATGACTAATGAAAATAATGTATTTTTCATGAAAATAGCATGAAGCTTGTCCCACTTGATTTGCTCCATTCTTGAAGTGAATGGGATAGCAGTGCATAATAAGCCTAAATGAAGACAAGTGGTTGACCAATGAACGTGGGTGTACCAAAGACCAAATTAATATAGTCATCATTATGGTAAATGTAAAAAGGAGAACATCAAGGGTTCTCAAAATAATCCTTCAACGGTGAAGGAATTGTGTATCAATATGGTCTGAAAATATGAGGCACACTCAGACGATTTTAGTCCATTTTTTGAAAGAATGTGACTTGTGATAAGCATTGTAAATGTATGCTCATTTCTGAAAGTGAATGTGAAGATATATATGTGATGAAAAATATGCATAAGAATGTGCTTATGCATGGTTATATAAATACCACAACTCACCTCTAAGGGAGGTTTGAGAGAAATAAAGATAATGAATACTATAATATGGTTACATGAATATGTCATTGGTCGCGTACTTGTGGTACGCCAAAAAATATTATGTCATGCCTTATAAAAGGTTATTAAAAGCAAACTTAAAGCAAGAAATGCTTTTTCTTATGATGATTTCGACCGTGATAATTATTATAATATGATTTTCTCCGTGAAGGAGATATTTACCATATGGATGGTGTGACAAAAGATCTTGTCGTACAAAATCAAAAGAGCTGTGGAAGACCGAATTTGTTACTACCCAGATTAATGATATTATTCTTGACATTAATATTGTAGTAAGTCTCAAAAGAAACTTTTTGAGTTTCAAATGTATTAGCCAAAGTGGTTGGCATATTGAGACTATAAATGAAAGGAAGATTGAATATCTTCATATTACAATAATCATATCGGGTAAATATGAAAGGTTACCCGACTTTTCTTCCATTTGTACTACAAATGTATAAGCATGATGATGGAATTACATGCCATAGTAAATTAAATATTTACTGAAATAAATATTAGTTGGCATGACCGGTTGGCCATCCCGGTTCAATTATGATGCGAACATTGATTGAGAATTCATATTGGCATATATTGAAGAAATAGAAGATTCTTCAAGAATTCTCTTGTGCTTCTTATTCTCATGATGTACCAGTTAAGGTTGGAATTGAATCCCTTGATTTCTGGAATGAATAAAAGGTGATATATATATATATGGGCCCAGTCACCTGCCACGTGGACCGCTTACTATTATATGATTTTAATAGTAGCATCTATTATATGGTCACATGTGCGTTTGTTATCAACTTGCAATTTGGATTTTTCAAGGTTGATTGCTCAAATTATTAGAGCACAGTTCCAAAATATAAACTATGATAATTTATCTTGATAATACTGGTTTAAATCCAACTTGGTTTAGCAGAAATTGTATGCCTCCAATTATAGCTAAACCATTGGTTATGAGATGTATTATTTGATATACAACAACACTTGTACGCATCTAGCCAAGTTATGATAAATTCTCCCTATCACAATTGGTTCAGGGTCAGGAACCAAATAATTTCCATCTAGAAATATGGATGTTCTATATGATTAATTATTCTACCATAATGTACAATGATGGGTCCTCAAGTTGGGGATATGTGTTTGTGATCCCAGGATTAGGGGGAGAAAATTAGCAGCTGAAAAAGTAATCATGGAATGAATTATTATGAGTGTATCTAGATTCTCGTACAAGAAAATGTGAACTTGAAGTTCAAGTGATAATTCATTTGCAAAATATTACCAGGCGTATTTGCTGACCCAAAGCGAAATGTTATATTTCAGCTGCTAATGCTCAAAATAGAATAAAGTCCATGACGGACATAGTCTATGGAACACATGAATCGTAATAGACTAATCTGTTCCAAAGATAAAACTCCTTGAAGAAAAAGTGGAGCAAGTTATAAAGATTGTCATACTAAGGAGGCAAGTGATATGTAAGATCACCATGACATAAAATTTTATAAGACCTCATGGAAGGGGCTCAAGTACGTGAAAATAATGAGATCTCGATAAGTTATGTCTTTATTATATGATGGTGGAACCAATGTAAAATGATCATCGATGATATTGTTGATATAATGTAGCGCTCAACATTTTTAATATTGACGAGGATCTTGAGCTCAAATCTGTTATGGAATTTGGACAGATAAATGATTAGCCAATCAAAAATACGCAATCAAGATTAACTTCACTTGGAAAACGTGAAGTTTTGAACTGATAGTCCCAACACTTGAAAGTATAAAGCCAATGGGGTGACACAAGATTTTACGCAAATGTCCTGGCATTGATTATATGAAAACATGTTCCCTTGTGGTGGATACAGTTGCTTTCAGATTTTAGTCTGGCAATACCCGATAAATTTGATATGCGTATATAAAAATCATTGAAGGATTTAAACTGTTCTGAAGCATATTAAGGTTCCCGAGAAATCCATTTATAAAGCTTCAACAAATCCTTATGTGGATTAGAGCAACCATGACGTATATAATTTATTTTTGTGTCTATTGCAATTGGTGCACTGTGTATCTTGCTAGAACCATGAGTATAAAAATATGCTAGCGAGATATAGTTTAATTCCTATATAAAGATACTGGAATACTATTAGTACTATATTACAAAAGGAATCCTTGATATAGATTTGTTTATTCTAACAAATATTGTCACGGTTTGTTGTTTATGCAAATGCAGACATTTTCTGAAGTCCGTTCTTCAAACAATCTATTTGTATGTGAGAGTACTACCATATTATTATTTCACAAGGCACTCAATTATTTATACTTATTCAAGTCATGTCAATATACTAGCAACTGAAAAAGCAAGTGACTCAACACACAACAAGTATGTGACTTTTCCTTGAAGAGAAGATTCCAATAATAGTGAAGACGATGATATTTGTTTATCTCAATTGAAAGAAGGATATATTAAAGGAGACAGAATAAAGCATATATTTCGCAAAGTTCTTTACCAGACACAATTTTCAACGAGCGGTTAAATAGATGTTCGACAAATTTGTTCGCTTGATAATTTGGTGTTCTATTCCATGAAGCATGAGCAACCTCAACATTTGAGAAGTTGGTATACAAGATTGGAACACGTCATCTCGGAGAAACAAATTGATGCTTTCATCGGGGGGAGGCAAATACGCGTTGTACTCTTTTTCCCTTCGCTAAGATTTTATCCCACTGGGTTTTTCTTGCAAGGTTTTTAACGAGGCAACAAATAAGGCGTATTACAAGATATGTGTACTCTTTTTCCTTCACTAAAAGTTTTTCCCACAGGGTTTTTTCTTAGTAAGGTTTTAACGAGGCATATTATCTATAGACATCCAAGGGGGAGTGTTATGAAATATAATATTGTATAGTGAATGTCTATAACTCCTAAAGAAGTTACTCCCACTACTCTTCTCCATTATCCCCACTACTTCTTACTATTATGGTTGTAACTCCCACACCTCCATAACCTCCTCCATGATCTTCCGCCATGATCTCAATAGTTAATACCATGTTCATGACATCCCTTAGTATTACCTATATCATCCTATAGATAAAGGGTTTGGGCATCACACTGTACACACTTGAATACTTGATGAAATAAGAAAGTTATCTCTTCTTCTCTTATTCTACTTATTTTTTTGTCTTATATTATTACTTTGAGCTAAGTTTTTTAACAGCTATGTATTTCTGATTTTTCCCCTCCCCCACTTAAAAGTCTAGTCTTCCTCTCTATGAGAAGTTTAGCACCATTTATTGACCCAAAGCTCCATTGACTATTCGTCCTTAGATAGCCTCCATTAAAAATCCCTCTCCATCATTGCTTTTGTCACCCCCCAAAGCAAAAATGATCACCTTCTTCAAATCTTTCTTCATATCCCTCTCTGTTGTGACTTCTGTGGTGTTCTCAACACAAGCAGTTACAACGATCGACATCCGAAACAATTGCCCTTTTACTGTATGGGCAGCAGCAATTCCTGATGGCGGCAAACGTCTCGACTACGGTGGAAAATGGAGACTCCAACTTTCAAACGGTCCCAATGGAAAACGTATCTGGGGCCGAACCAATTGCAATTTCGACGCATCTGGCCGTGGTCAATGTCAAACCGGCGATTGCAATGGAGTCCTCGAATGTAAAGCTTTTGGCACAACCCCAAACACTTTGGCTGAATACAGCCTAAACCAATTTAACAATCTTGATTTCTTCGACATATCTCTTGTAGACGGTTTCAATGTCCCAATGGAATTTAGTCCAACATCTGGTAATTGTTCTGTTAAGATCAGCTGCACTGCCGACATCATAGGACAGTGTCCGAATGAACTAAGGATTCCTGGAGGCTGTAATAGTCCTTGTATTGTTTTCAAGACTGCGGAATATTGTTGCACATCTGGTGTCAATTGTGGTCCAACCCAGTATTCCAAGTTCTTTAAGGATAGATCATAGATGTTCAACTTCTTACAGTTACCCTAAAGATGATGCAACTAGTACCTTCACTTGTCCTAGTGGAACCAATTACAGAGTGGTTTTCTGTCCATAAATTAAAT
>ML262171.1:766-13033 GCA_005239495.1 Nicotiana undulata
AAATATATGAAAATCATTCAATGCATAAGCACAACAAGGTATTTAATCAACACTTTAAACATGAATATTCCCATAAACCATATTCAAGTGTTGGAAAAATACTACACACTTAGATATACAATACAAAGCAAGGAAATGAAGAAATAAACACAAATGGGTAAAGAAAACTTCACCACAATGTCGAAATCTACAAATCCAAAGTGTGTGTGCTAATCCACAAATCAATCCTTGTTCTTCTCTACTCAAAATATATTTACAAGGCTGAAGATATGTCCAAAGATATGCCAAGATTCTCCAAAAATGGCTGCTAGGTCGATTATATAGGGATTGGGATGGGAAAATGTGAAATTACTCTTCTATCCAGATCTGATGCCCGAAATTCGCTCCTGCGGCCAATTTGTCACACGCGCGCAACCGCAGGAGCGGAAAATTCCCGCCGGTGCGCAATCGCAGGAGCGGATTTCTCTCGCAGGTGCGAGTCTTGAGGTCACAGTCAAATTACGCAGAGGCGGTCAAATAGTCGCACCTGCGGGCTCGCAGGTGCGAGAAAAACTCCGCAGGTGCGAGGTCTTGCGCTTCCAAGCTAATATCGCAAGGGCGATCAATCTTCCGCAGGTGCGGAGTCGCACCTGCGACCAAAGATCCGAATGTGAGGAATCACTTAAGGTTTTCTGCCCGTTTCAACATCTTTTTGCTCAATTTCATTCCAATTTGACCTCAACCACTTTATGGCATCATTTTCCTGCAAATAGAGCAATTATACACTGATAGCAACCTGAAATATCCATTGAGCAACACAAAATCTACTGAAAAGAGGCCAAAATGAGTGGTAAAATCGCCACTCATCAGCATTTCCGGCCGATAGGTGAAATTTTGATATCGGGCTCCGAATGGATTTTCGAGAGTGGATGTAGGTCTGTTGTGTCATTTGGGACTTGTCTACAAAATTTCATGTCGTTCTAGGTTGTTTTGATAGGTTTCGACGCGAGTCTTGATATTTGGAGTTTTGAAAATTTCTAAGTTTGATTTTTGGTTTGATTCGTCATTTTGGTGTTATTTTGTGTGTTTTGAAACCTCGAGTGAGTCCGTGTTAGGTTATTTGACTTGTGTGTGTGCTTGGACGGGGTCCCGGGGGCCTCGGGCGTGTTTCGGATAGGATACGGGTCATTTTTCCTCATTTTTCCACTGCTGATACTGGTTTCTGGTTTCCTTCTATGTGATCGCATAGATGAAGCCGCGATCGCATAAAGTTATTTTTGGGTCACCCAGTTTTGTTCAATGCGATCGCATTGAAGCATCCGCGATCGCAGAAGTACATCTCCCTCTTCATCGCGATCGCACAGTGAACCTGCGTTCGCATAGTTCCCAGTTCTCATTCTCCGCGTTCGCATCTGCGTTGCCGCGAACGCTTAGCACAATTAGGCCAGCAACATTTTCCTTATCCTTGATCGCATAGAAGCTTTTGGCCAGCCCTTCTCTTCCTCTTCGCGATCGCATCAAATTGTCTACGATCGCGATGCTTTAAGCACCTGGGCAGATTATATAATTCCAAAAATGAGGGTTAAGCCATTTTAAAGATATTGTGAGTTCTAGAGCTCGGGTTTGGGCGATTCCTTGGGGGATTTTCACACTAATCGAATGGGTAAGTGTCCTTCCACTAGAATTTAATATATTTCATGAATTAGTTCTTATTTTTATCATTTAATTCGTGTTTTGGGTTGAAGAAACTTGGGTTTTTGAAAGAAAATTTCTAAATTGAAAATTCATGATTTGAATAACCAAATGACATCGGATTTTGATAAATTTTGTATGGTTGAACTCGTATCGGAATGGGTAAATGGAATTTGATAATTTGTCGGGTTACGAGGTGCAGGCCCGGGGTTCGACTTTTGGGTCGATTTTTATAAATTAGTAAAGATTGAAACTTTATTATTCGGAACCATTCCTTATACGTGTTATGTGCATTTTGAAGTTGTTCTAGTTGGTTTTGGGCCGTTCGGAGGTCTTTCCGCCCGAGAAGTCTACTTCTGAGTATTCCGGTGGTCGTCTTTGTGGTAAGTATCTTGCCTAACCTTGTGTGGGGGAACTACCCCTAGGTTTGAGTCTTATTTGTTGATTGTAGTCCGTGTATGCGAGGTGAGGAGTGCATACTCGGACTTATGTGCAATTAGATCGCCCTTGTAGGATTTTAGGTCCTTATGTTCCCCGTGTATGACTTGCAAATTGTTATATCTCGATCCTTGATTTCTAGCTTCGTCTCTCCTTGTTAAATTAAAAGTTCATTGCTTGGTGTTTCCTTGATCTTATTTGCAGACCTTGCTTGTCTTACCGTTACGCTATAGTTTTTTTTCTTCATACTCTGCTTATTTGATTAAGATTAGTATGATTTCACCCCATAATTGTTTAGCAGTAATTAGAATATCTATACCTTGGTGTCAAGCATGCCCGTGAGTCGTATATCGTGATTACGTGATCCCCCTTCCTTAAGTGCTACTTAGGATTAATTGGGTAATTTTCTATGTTGGTGATATTACTTAGGGGTTACCTACCTATTGAATACTCGTTCGAGTTGAGTTTATTCGATAAAGTTAATTGCCTAAGTGAGATTGGTTGTAGCTGATTCCCTTGCCGGGATGTTGGTTTTCTTTGGTTGTGAATTTGGATGCATGGAATCATTGACATATTTGCCTTACTTTCTCTTCGTTATGCTACTTTCCTTGTGCTTGGTATTTCTTTTAGTGGCTATTTCTTATAAGTGAGTTTTATCATTCTTGTGATTTAATTCCTTGTATTTGATTGCCCTTCGCACCCTGCATTTTGTTTGTTGTTTTTATGCTTGTTGTGGCATTGTATGATGTTCTGTCGCATTCTGGTTGTTTATCTCAATGGCTGCATTGCATATTTTAATTGAGACTACGAACTGAGATCCGGGAGCTTTCCCCCTGTACTGCATCGCATATTTAAATTGGGACTACGGACTGAGATCCGGGAGCTTTCCCCCTGTACTGCATCGCATATTTAAATTGGGACTACGGACTGAGATCTGGGAGCTTTCCCCTTGTACTGCATCGCATATTTAAATTGGGACTACGGACTGAGATCCGGGAGCTTTCCCCCTGTACTGCATTGCATGAAAAATTCCGAGTTACAGACTGAGTTCCTGTGAGGTTATCATTGATGAGTTTGGATTGAAAGATATATATATATATATATATATATATATATATGTATTGGTAAAACAATAGCTTTACACGTAGGAAAAATCTGGATGACTCAGCCAACTATGTGGACCAAAGAAAACAACACATGTGGAGGTAAAGATACACGGAGGCACGGGATAAAAGAGATATGGTCAGCATATTTTTTAATATAACAGCCACGAGAAGATTATCGAGGAAGAAGAGACACGGTCGAAATGAATCTAGACAAAGCAACAGGCAGGTACGCGATTAACTCAACAGGCACGGAATTGATTCATCAACCACGAGTGTATCAGCCACAGGAAACCTAATGAAGAAGAAGAGATGCGGTCATAGAGCACCCAAACGAAGCCACGGATAAGATTCGAGAATCAACAGTTAATGACTCACACGTTACGTAATTCCTAAAATAACAGTTACGATTCACCTTTGTAANCTTCAGTTACCGGGAATCTGATAATCATAGTGCGTTTACCAACTGATATCCTTTAAATCATGTCGAATTCCAAAAACGACAACAACACCAACAACAACGTTAACAACAATGACGACAACAACCAACAAAGAAATGGAACCCCAGTTCCATCTCCTCGAGGAACCCCGCGTGCTTCAAGGGGAATAATCTCCAGTTAGATCTAATAATCATCATAACAATGATGAGAAAATGGTAGAACAGGATCGAATAAAACAAATGATTGTTGATTGTGTGGGACAAGCTTTGCAAGAATTTCCAAGAGGGTTGCCACAAGCACCACCAGTACAACCAGTACCGCCTCAAAATAATACAATCATAGCGGAAAATCCTCAATCTTGGTTAATAAACTCAGCCAGGGGAGATACTCCAAATGAATCTTTAGAAACAAGATCAGGTACGACTAATAATTCTGAGTTACAAAATTTATTAATAACCATGGAGGAACAGATGAAAGAACAGAACGATCGCATCAAGCAAATCCCTGGTGTTCCGCCTATTATCAGGGGAATCGATGTAGATAGGTATTCTCAACAGCCTTTGAAGCCAAGTGCAGCTCCATTACCTATACCAAAGAAGTTTAGAATGCCTGACGTTCCCAAATATGATGGAACAACTGACCCACGTGATCACGTGACTGCTTTCACCACTGGAGTAAAAGGCAATGATTTAACAAAAGAGGAAATTGAATCAGTCCTTGTCAAGAAATTCGTAGAATACCTCACGAAAGGAGCTTTAATATGGTATTCTCTTCTCCCTGAAAACTCTATAGATTCTTTTGCTGAACTTGCATATTCGTTTATAAAAGCACACTCTGGTGCACAAAAAGTTGAAAAACGAATGGAAGATATATTCAAGATAAAACAAGGAGACATAGAATTGCTTCGTGAGTTTGTGGACAGGTTCCAACGGGAAAGAATGCAACTACCAAGGGTGCCTGACAACCGGGCAGCCATGGCATTCACAAGTAACTTGAACGATAAAAACTTAGAATCGAAGAAGATATCATTGCCTGGTCAAAAGATGAGGAATGCCCCAGTACAAGACGACCAAAATCAGATAAAAGGTCAGAAAAAAATAGGTACGATCCTTATCTAGGACCCTCGAGACGTGACACACGTCCCCGGTTTGAAAATACAAGACCATCGGGAAAAGATATACAAACTCATCTTCATCTAGATCTAGGAGAGATCGAGATGAGCGGTCCAGGGGTAATACCCGAATTGGGGACCATAGCTTTAATGTAAGTAGCACTAAACTTGTCTCAATACTAAGAAGTATGGGAGACAAAGTTAAATGGACCAAAGAAATGCGTTCTAATCCTAACAGGAGGAACCTTGATCAGTGGTGTGAATTCCATAATGATCATGGCCATAGAACTACAGATTGTAGATTTTTGCAAGGTGAAGTAGAACATCTATTAAAGGAATTGTTTAGTGATAAAGGTAAACAGGCATATATGAATAACAGGCAGGAGCCACCAAAACCACCTTCCCCAAAACGAACCCTCACTGTCATACATGGAGGGGAAGAAGTGAACGACATAGTCTGTCAGCTAACATCAAAAGTCACAAACACCCACGGGAAGCGGGTTCAAAAAGAGACGAGGGAAGATCACATATCTTTTGATGACGCACAATTTGGTGGATTAATACTTCCACATAATGACGCACTTGTAATATCCTTACTTATTCATGACACTAATGTTAAAAGAGTATTAATTGATCCAGGCAGTTCAGTCAATATTATTTTGATAAAAGTCGTGGAAGAAATGCTAGAAAATGAAATGATCCCGAAGGTTCGAGCTATATCTGAGTTCGATAATTCAACAGTGATAACTAAAGGAGAAATCGAACTCGATACTTACGCTGAACGAGTCATCAAAAGTGCAAAATTCCAAGTCATTAATACGAAAATGGCTTACAATGTTATTCTGGGAAGACCATGGATTCACGATATGAAAGCGGTCCCATCCACTCTACATCAGGTGATAAAATTCCCTTCAAAATGGGAAATAAGGCAAATTAGGGGTAATCAGCAAACCTCGAAAAATATCAATTCGATAGCTCTTAACAACAAAAAAGACACGAGAGAAACATCGAATTCTCAAACAGAGGCTCATCAACAAACAAGATGAGCCAGAACATGCGGACATAGACTCCAGAACGGATTTCATTCGTGAACCAGAAGAAGAAGAACATATCAAAACAAGTGCTGAAGAACTCGAGACTGTTCCCATCTCTAAACAAAAGCCCGAAAGGAAACTCTACATCGGCATAAAACTACTGGAAAGATTAACACCTGGACAAAAAGGTATGTTAGTCAATTATTTAAAAGCTAATGAGGATTGTTTTGCATGGTCCCATTCAGATATGACAGGTATCCCACCAGAGGTGATGACCCACAAACTAAACGAAGATCCGTCATTCGTACCTGTCAAACAAAAGAAACGAAAGCAAAGACCTTTCAAAAATCAAGTGATTGATAAATAAGTCCAAAAGCTTTTGAATATAGGTTCGATACGAGAGGTAAAGTATCCTGACTGGTTAGCCAACATAGTGGTGGTACCGAAAAAAAACGACAAATGGCGAGTATGTGTAGACTATACTGATTTAAATAAAGCATGTCCTAAATATTCATTTCCCTTGCCACATATAGATCAAATGATCGATGCAATCGCGGGTCAAGAATTGTTAAGATTTTTAGATGCATATTCTGGTTATAACCAGATTAAAATGGAGCCCTTGGATGAAGAAAAGACTTCCTTCATTACTAACCGGGGGACTTATTGTTATAAGTTTATGCCTTTTGGATTAAAGAATGCAGGTGCCACTTATCAAAGATTAGTGACAAAAATGTTTCAAGAACATTTAGGCAAAACAATGGAGGTTTACATCGATGATATGCTTGTAAAATCAACACAAGCAGAAGATCATCTTCAGCATCTCTCTACTACTTTTGATATCTTACGCATGTATAATATGAAGCTCAACCCAGAAAAATGTGCCTTCGGAGTACAATATGGTAAGTTTCTGGGATTCCTTGTATCTAATAGAGGAATAGAGGTAAATCCAACTAAAATAAAAGCTATAGAAGAAATACCAGAAATTTTGAAAAATAAAAAGAAGTTCAACGATTAACGGGAAGAATAGCAGCTCTAGGAAGATTTATTTCTAGATCTTTCGAGAAAAGTTTTAAATTCTTTTCATTTCTTAAAAAGCAAAATCAGTTCGAATGGACTGAAGAATGTCAACAGGCTTTAAAATACTTGAAGGCTTATTTGTCAAAACCACAGTTACTATCAAAGCCAAAAGAAGGAGAAAGATTATACATCTACCTGGCTATTTCAGAAATCGTCGTAAGTGCAGTACTGGTAAGAGAGGAAAAAGGTAAGAAATCTCCTATTTATTATGTAAGCAAAACTTTATTAGATGCTGAGACTAGATATCCACATCTAGAAAAATTAGCGTTAGCATTGATAATGGCATTAAGAAAACTACGTCCTTGTTTTCAATGTCATCCAATCACTGTCGTGACTTCATATACTTTGAGGAATATTTTACATAAACAAGAACTGCCAGGAAGATTAGCCAAGTGGGCCATAGAATTGAGTGATCATGATATAACATATCAACCTAGAACTGCAATTAAGTCACAAATACTGGCCGACTTTGTAGCTGACTTTAGCAATAATATTACCCCTGAAGTAGAAAAGGAATTACAACTCTTCAATGGTGTAAACCCAGGTCAGTGGACCCTATTTACAGATGGCTCTTCTAATATAAAAGGAGCAGGGTTAGGCATCGTACTAATATCACCCACGGGTGAAAAGATACGGCAAGCTATTAAATGCTATCCAATAACTAACAACGAAGTAGAGTACGAGGCTGTTATTGCAGGTTTAGAATTGGCACGAGAGTTGTTAGTTGAGAAAATCAAGATCAACAGCGATTCACAATTATGGTAAACCAGATGCAGGGGACTTACACCGCTCGAGAAACTCGAATGCAACAATACTTAGAAAAGGCACGTGAACTTGTGAGACAGTTCAAAATGTGGAAAGTGATACAAATACCTAGGGAGGAAAATGCTGAGGCAGATGCGTTGGCAAACCTCGCAGCAGTTATGGAAGTAACCAATAAAGACAACACTATTGGCGTACACCTCTTCCATTCGACAATTGACCAAAACAAGAATGAGGTATTTTTCAATAATTTAACTTGGGACTGGAGAAACAAAATTCATAACTTTTTGCAGAATGGTACCGTGCCTGAAGACAAAAAAGCAGCTCAAGCGCTCTGCCGCAAAACAACAAGATACTGTCTAGTTCACGGCACCTTGTACCGCAAAATATTTGGAGGACCCCTAGCTAAATGTCTCGGACCTAATCAGACGGAATTCATGATAAGAGAAGTACATGAAGGACATTGTGGAAATCACGCAGGTTCAAGATCATTGGTAAAAACCCTAATCAGAGCAGGGTATTATTGGTCTAAGATGGAAGAAGACGCGGAAACTTTCATCTCGAAATGTGACAAATGCCAACGGTTCGCCAATAATATGCACAGGTCAGTAGAATTGTTGCAATCTATCATATCACCGTGGCCCTTCATGAAATGGGGAATGGACATAGTGGGACCTTTTCCCCCAGCCAAAGGTCAGGTACGATTCCTTCTTGTACTTACTGATTATTTCACGAAATGGGTAGAAGCAGAAGCATTCA
Organism: Nicotiana undulata; assembly: GCA_005239495.1. Lineage (NCBI taxonomy): Eukaryota > Viridiplantae > Streptophyta > Magnoliopsida > Solanales > Solanaceae > Nicotiana > Nicotiana undulata. The sequence continues at coordinate 9,162 of ML262171.1, forward strand.
AACAGGTGCAGGAAAAAGAGGTTAAAAGTTTCTTATGGCGAAATATAATATGTCGATTCGGGATTCCAAAGGAGATCGTGTGTGATAATGGCCCACAATTCATAGGTTCACAAATCACAGAATTCTTTGAGAGTTGGAAAACCAAGAGGAATCCACGAATAAAATCATCATCAACAATGTAAAGAAGCGGTTAGATAAAGCCAAAGGCAATTGGCCCGACGAATTACCAGCGGTATTATGGGCGTACAGAACCACATCAAAAAAAGCTACGGGAGAAAGTCCCTTCGCACTTGTTTATGGATCGGAGGCATTAATACCTGTGGAAATTGGTGAACCAAGTTTGAGAGTGACAACAACTTTGGAACAAACTAATGACGTTGAACTCCAAACCAATTTGGACCTGCTCGAGTCACGAAGAGATGCGGCTTTAATACGGATGGCAGCTAAAAAGCAAATCATAGAGCGGTATTATAACCGCAAAGCTCATCTTAGATATTTCAAAATTGGGGACTTTGTACTTAAAAAGGTCTTCCAGTCAACAAAGGAAGCAGGTGCTGGCAAACTAAATCCAAATTGGGAAGGACCCTATAAGGTCCGAGGCATAGCGGGGAAAGGCGCGTACGAGTTGGAAGTTGTGATGACCCAAAAGGTCATCCTATGTAATTTCAGCTAAATCTGTGTTCCGAGGCCTGAAAGCCTCCGTTCACCTCGATATACGTGCGCAGCCCGGGCATGTAGCCGGGAAGCTCCTATGTGAAAATTTAATAAAAATGGAATTTCTGAATTAAATAATTGAATAAAGTTGACTTTGGTCAACATTTTTGGTAAACGAACCCGGACCCGTGATTTGACAGTCCCGGAGGGTCTGTAAGAAAAAATGGGACTTGGGCGTATGCCCGGAATCGAATTCCGAGGTCCCAAGCCCGAGAAATGAATTTTTAAAGAAAATTGTTTTCTGAAAATAATAAAGGATTTTGAAAATGAATTATTATGTGAAAACCGTGTTACCGGGCCCGTATTATGATTACGGAGCCCGGAACAGGTTTATTATATGTTATGAGACTTATCAGTGAAGTTTGGTGTAAAACGGACTGGGAATGACGTGTTTCAGATCAAAATTGATAAAATTAAGCTTTATGAAGTTTTAAGAAAATTCTATGAGTTTTAAGGTTTAATTCCTTGTTTTTGATGATATTTTGGTGATGTAAAAGCTTGAATAAGTCCGTAGGATGATTTGGGAGTCATGTGTATTCTTGGTTTTGAGCCCCGAGGGCTCGGGTGAGTTTCGAGAAGGCGTCGGGGTGCTAACGTGTTAGAAAAATCTGGTTTTTTGGTGGATGTTGCTGGTGTTTCAGGTTTTGTTCTATGCGATCACGTAGGTCCCTCTGCGATCGCATAGAGATAGGTGAAGGAGGAGGTCAGTTCCTCTATGCGATCGCATAGCACTGTTCGCGATCGCATAGAGGTATAAGATGTCTGGGCGGGGGCTGGCTAGGTACTCTACGCGATCGCAAGGTCTAGTTCGCGATCGCACAGAGTGGGGTCCTTGGGCTATGCGATCGCAATCACTTCTTCGCGATCGCAGTGAGGGGGGATCCCAGGCTCTTCTTCGCGATCGCATTCTTTCATCTGCGATCGCAGTGCGCGGGAACCAGACTCTCCGAGATCGCAATCCCATTCCCGCTATCGCGATGCACATTTTCGCCCAGTTATATAAAAGGCCAAAAAAAAAATAGAATGTTCATTACGGGAATTCCATATATTGCACCATCTTCTTCCTCTCCAAGCCCCATTGACGACCTCTAAGCCATTCTACCTCCATAACCACTTGGGTAAGTGACTTTCACTCTAAATACTTCCATTTTCCTTCATCAAACAATAGAATCTAGGTCTAAATCATGAAATCAAAGTAGAAATTAGGGGATTTGGGTACAGTTAGGTTTTTGGGGAAATGGGGTGATTCAGCCTCAATTTGGGGTCGGATCTTGAAGAAAACTATATATTTTAACTCGTGGGGTTATGGGTGATTGGGTTTTGGTCCGAACCTCGAGTTTAGACCAAGCGGGCCCGGGGTCGAATTTTGGTATTTTTGGAAGAATGCTAGAAATTGAATATCTTGGCTATGGGATTGTTTTATTGAGTCTTTATTGATATTATTGAATTAATTAGGCCTAGATATCGTTGTTTCGGAGTCGGATTATAATGGAAAGACGGTCTTAGAGGGTTAATTGCTATACTTTGGACCGAGGTAAGTGTCTTGCCTAACTTTGGTGAGGGAATAGGTATTATTTGCTATGTTCTAAGTGATTATCATGTTCCTTGCATAGGTGAGGTGATGAGTACCTATGCAATGTGTGTCAAGCAAGCCCGTGAGTCTATTTTGATAGAAATTGCAGTATTTCTCCCATGTTTAGCATATTATGAGATTGTCTCTACTTGGTAATTCATTCTTGTTGAACGTATTGGTTGTTGAGTTTGAGAAGTGTTGATACGATTGATAATCCAAGTGTAGAGTATATGATTTAAGTGATTGGTTAAAGCTGAGACCCTTGCCGGGCATTTATTGAGTTATTAATTGACGTTTTCCCCTTGCCGGGTGATTTGAACTGTCTATTTCCACTATGATGTACTCCTTGCCATTATATTTGTTATTGTTTGGTGAGGAAGAGTGTAAAGCACGAAGGGTGATTCCGTGCCATGATATCTGATTACATTGCATAGGGAGGAAGAGTGTAAAGCACGAAGGGTGATGTCGTGCCATTGTTTACATTTCTGGTACTTATACTTGTTTCGTTGGCTATTATGTTAGATTGCCTCCTTTTCTTACTTATATCTTTCAATTTGACTGCTTCAATTCACTTTTTCCCCTTATTGCTCCCATATCCCTTACTTGTGTGCTCATCTCTTGCCTTGTATTATCCATGTTACTTGCTGTAGAATAGGACATGTTATCGTTATTGTCAAGTCTAGCCTCGTCACTACTTCGACGGAGGTTAGGCTCGGCACTTACTCAGTACATGGGGTTGGTTGTACTGATGCTACACTGCACTTCTTAATTTTGTGCAGATCCCGCATCCGGACCCAGTTGACCCATTGAGTAAGTCACCTTCAGTCCACACAGAGCTTCAAGGTATACGCGCTGGCGTTCGTGGGCCTTGGTGTTTCTTCTGCCTTTGGATTCTTCATTGTCTTATCTTCTTCCCAGTTTCAAGAAAATTGTATATTTCTTTTCAGACTATGTATTTAGCACTCAGTTTAGACAGTTTGTAGGTTGTGACACCCCGGTTTTGGGTATGCGACGTTATGTATTTTACTATTTCACCTTGCATTTTGAATTTCTATTACATTTCCGCTGTTAGAGCTATGGAGTATTTTGGTTATTTCAGTTCAGATTTGAAGGATATCAATTTTCCTACTGTTGAATTGATTTGAAAGATGTTAATGTGTAGTATACGTTGGCTTGTCTAGTGGGTTCAACGTTAGACGCAGTCACGGTCTGAAAGGTGGGATTTCGGGTTGTGACAGAAGCTATGGGCGGCAGGGTTCTACCAATGAGCCGGAACGTCATCCACCTGAAGAAGTATTACTTCTAAGGAAAAGAAGTACCCCCGGTCAAGTACCGCATGTTAGATTTTGTCTTTGAATATTTAAAATTTTACTAACCTTTTTAGATGATAGGCAAAAAGCTAACCCATCACCAGATGATGACATTAGATGTCACGCCCCAAAAACCAAGGGACACGATCGGCACTCGACCGGGTAGCCCCAGTCAAGCGGAGCTGGATTCCTTTTTCCCTCCCACGCATTATCCGAGATTTCCGATGTACATTATTCAACTGTAATTAAGACGCATTCTTACAATTTGAAATTTA
>MDKH01062355.1:0-38101 GCA_005239495.1 Nicotiana undulata
TCCCCTTTCATTAGCGACCAACTTTGGTCGTTAATGTTTAATTATATTTATTTATATTTCATATTTTTTTTAAATAATAATATTATTATTAAAACTTTATAACTGGGTCTAACATTAGCGACCAAAGTTGGTCTCTATTTTATAAGCGACCAACTTTGGTCGCTAATTTTAAATCTTTTTTATTTAAATTTTATAATTTTTTAAAATAATAATATAATCACTAAAAAATTTATAGTTGGGTCCCACCTTAGCGATCAAAGTTGGTCGTTATTTTTACTTTTTTCTTTGACCAACCAAGTCTGACCTTCCGGTCAATATTTTGGCCACATTATCGGCCAAATAGCGACCAACTATGGTCGCTAATGTATTTACATATATTTTTTAATTATTTTATACAGTTTAGCGACCAACTTTGGTTGCTTTATTTGACAGATCAAACTTGGTCGCAAAAATTTGGTCGCTTTTTGCCGAATTTTTAGTAGTGTTATACCCATAGCAAGATTAACCATAAAAATTTGTTTTCCTTTGAGAAAGGAAGGTGTACTTCGATTTATTAATTCAGGTACACTTGCTATCTATATAAACTAAAAGAATCGAGAAAAATTAAATTAAATTAAATTAAAATTAGTGCAGCACACACGCAAAATTAAGGAAATTTTAACCATATAGCAAAGGCGTATACCGTATTTATTATAAATCAAAATTATTTTAAAATATTATTTTTTATAGCTATCTTTTATATTTTATAGCAAAATAGGTATTTATGGTATATATTATCATTGCGGCGTGAAATACGTTATTTATGTTTTTCCTCTCTTTCTTTCAATTAACACACGATTCTGTCTCAGAATTTTCTTCGTTCTTTCTATTTTCCTTCTCTTTATCTTCGAGCAAAATACTTGCTTCTAATCGTGAATTCTCTAGCCGAATCCTCTTGAGTTACTACAATTAAAAATACTTCTAAATTGTTGGGAGAAAGAGGGAAAGACAAAGCTTTTCTTCAAAATCCGGTTCCTTCGTATCAAGGAGGGGTTCTGAGGCTAAAGCCAGTGCGGGGGGAGAAAAAACGATGTCGGAATAATCCGAGTAGAGCATGGGTACTGTAACATGAACGACGAATACTGCAATATTTTCTACACCGGAGAAGATTTGAGGCTGGGGTCTTTGTTCGTCTCTATTTTTAGTTATAATACGTTGTATACAGTATTTTGCTTGGCCAGAAAACGTCATCTCCGACGAACTTTCTTCTCTTTTTTGTTATTTAGTCACATATAATGAGACAAATAAATTGTATTCTATACAAATCACTCTTACACGCTGTATTTTTGTATAAATACATTTTCTTTTGCCTGTATTTATGTATTTTGAAGGTCTGTATTTTCTAAATACAGTTGAATACACTGTACTCATAACCATTGAAATACACTGAGTACAAACATTAAAATAGAACAGAATATAAACAGTGAATATATTTAAAATACAATGAAAAATACAGTATAATACACTGGATACAAATGAAAATATAGTGAATACAACCAATGAAATATATTGAATACAACAGTAATAATATGTATTAGAATAACTAAAATACTGCTAATACAAATACATTTGAATACAAAATAGTGAATACAATAAATAAAAATATTGAATCTAATGCATGCAACCGTAAAAAATAAATATTGAAACACACTAAATACAACAGTTATATATATACAACTGGAAAATCGTTCTAATTAATTGTGTTGACAATGAGCATGTTAGAATTGATTTTGTTAAGTTATATTAGGAGTGCATCACGCTATTTTATCATGTTTCCGTTATTAGGCAACTAGACATGCCTATTTTTAAGGTGATTGTCGTTACTGTATTCATGAACACATGGCGTGAATACATGTGAATATACTCGCGTACAACTGTAACTCCCTATTTTTAGGCGACTTTTGCTACTGTATTCATGAATACAGTAGCGTGAATACAACAAATACAATATCGTAACAACTGAATAGTTGTTATAGGAAGTAATTAGGTACTCCTTCTGTTTCAAATTAGATGAGGTACTTTCCTTTTTAGTCTGTTCTAAAATAAGTGACACATTTCTAAATTTGGAAATAATTCAACTTTAAGCTATTAATTTTACCCATACCTTTAATAAAAAGTTTTTATAACCACAAAACTGTCATGACGTCACAAAGCTTTTGCCCCTTAAGCTTTTAAGACCACAAGTTTCAAAAGTTTTTTTTTCCTCTTATACTCTGTGCCAAGTCAAACTACCTCATCTAAATTAAAACTAAAAGAATATATAATAGTAATAGAAAATTAATAGCCACTAAAACAATAATGATTTCTGAAATATTTTCTCTGTATACCTTTGGCTGTAGAAGCAAATGGCACTTCCTCAATATTGATAACCGATAGGTTTATGGATTCTTTGATTCATTTATTTATTTCCCGTGTTCTCCTCCTTTGTTAATTGCCAATTTATGACGATATTCACGAAATACTTGACAGAATTTTATCAATTTTTCTTAGATTAATCTATTACACATATATTTGACAAATGGGACATTCCCTTTTAACTTAACATACCTTCATTCTATCTGGATGTATAAGTAGGATATGATCAAATCCATCTACTTTCTCTGATTTTATCTTCTCACTAATAAGCTTAAATGATATTGGGCATGGGCGGAGCTAGAGGGGCTGAGCGCTGAAATAATAACATTATATATACGAGTTTTTTTTGTTTTTAATGTATAAGTAATTTATATTGAACTCCTTGATGAAAATTTTGCCACAATAATTGATACCGGAGGTGTCATAATTCTACCAAAATCAAACTGTATGCATTGAGTGCATAGAGGGGTGGCTCAATAAGTTTGGTGGTCTAAAGCCAAAGTTTAATGGAAGGTCTTTTTTTTTTTTTTTTTAATATATTTACATTTGAAGTAGATTTTTCTAGCTTTTTGAGAACAAATTTTTTAATTATCTTTCACCCAAACCATTAATCTCTCTTGTGGCACTATTGATATTAGGTAATAGAACCTGATTCAAGAAATTGATAACTTTATATTAAAAAATGTTTTGATGTTTCAATATACCTGTTGCAATGATGAAAAATTGAGAGAAAAAACAAAAAACAAATAAAAGTGCAGTTTAAAAGTGTATTAGTCATTTTCTAATGATAAATGCAAGCTTTTATATATATATATATATATATATATATTTCCTACTTTGAAATGCTTATATTTTTTTAAAAGATTTGGGGCGATCACGTGAAGAATTGTGGTGGAATGGATAGAATCTCTCTTCTTTAACAAGAAGTATTTGGTTGGAATATTTGGAGCAAATTTATTTTTTCTAAGGAGCGATTCTCACTGGACTTTACATGCTACGAATTCGAATTAATCAATGCGCCGAATTAAATACCAAATATCAAGTAGAAACTAGAAAAAAAATTAGGGCCCTCAAAATTTTGGGACTTTAGTGGCTTCGCATCTATGTATATAGTACTTGAGGACATTGGAAGCAAATCATCTATATAAATATATGGAATTGGTAAGGTGACGTGGTACCTTCCAATGCTCAGCCATTGTATTTGTCTATTATCTCCTTTTTTGGCATTTTTCCATCACTCTTCTGTTTAATTATTAATTAAAGAATAGGAAGAAATGAATCAATAAATCATGATAGAGTAAGTACGTAGTTGTTTGCTTTGTCTAATAAAAGTCCAAAAACCCGTTGAAGAAGCTCAAAAGTTCTACTAATATTAATTACCTAAAAAACGTTGAATTTGCTTTTGTAACAACAATATTCATGATAGGTATTAACTCAAGAATGAATGGTAATTATGAACATTAACAACTATTCTGTCCATATTTTATCATAAGTCATAGCTATCATAATAAGGAAATGGCATTCTTCTTGAAACTGAAGCAAAAATTGGTCTCAAAATCCAGATGAATTAACAATTGCGAGAAATCAAATTTGGAGAGATCACAAAACGATAAAATCAGAGCGGAGATTTACATGTTATCAATAATAAGATTGTATAATATCATGTCTCTTAAGTCAATCTTTTCCGTGTGTTCTCCGCTATTATACCCACTCTTTAGATGTTTGAACTATATTGTTACTCTATTTTTCTGTGTTATGGGTTTTATACGGAAGAAGGTGGTAAATGTTATAAATGATAAAAAAAAAAAAAAAAAAAAAATCTGCGACGATGGAGCATTATTAGGATATTTTGCCTGTGTAGGAAAAGGAGATTTGCCTTATCGAAATTAGTGGCGGGTGATAAAGAGGAAAAAGAAAGAAAGCACAGAGATATAAGTAGAGAATATATCTCTAATTATTATTCATGCATTTGTTGTATCTTACATGTCAATGCATGCTTAAATAAGTGTAAGATCTACAGTATAGGATTACCAGAAAATTTTAATTCATACGTTGATGTGCATTGAAACAAGAAAAAGTCTATGAAATAGGTTTCATTTTAGCTTCTTGCAATTATATCCTTTAGTGTTTCTTTTTTAGAGAAAAAAGTAATTTTATTAATCAAGCGGGAGTATAATTCCAGTTGTTCCCTTGATCCTCTCCGGATTAATCTCCATAAAATGTTTGATAACATTTCGTTTGATCGTGAGGAAGACATAGGTCTTGATAAATTCGTCTTTGAGAAAGATATTATTTTATGTTTGATCTTTTTGTGAATATTTCAAATTTTTAAAATGCTCTCTTTATGAATATTCCATAAATTTATGGGATTTGTTAGGTCAATTATTCTTTAGTGGTTATAATTAGAATTGAATTGCATATACCAAATAAAGTAGTTGATATTATTACAACTTTCTGATTGTTTATTCTTGGAAGAGAAAAAAATAAACGTAAAAGGGGATTGGAACTTTCTTATATTTTATATAGATTGCTTATTTTCTTGTGTTTAATGTTATTATATGGATTATATTGGAATTTTTAACAGATCGAATTAGTTAGATATGACACATGGTTAATTAAATTAGTTATTTTTAAAAGCCTTCGAGAAAAAAGTAATAAGATATATGCACATTTATATCAAAGAATATTATGTATATAATTATATGTCCACAATTATACTAATATAAGTAGTAGCAATATAATCAATATGTATAAAACAAAGATGTAGTTCCAAAAATTATGTCAGAATTTGGAATTAAAGGAACACTTTTTCCTTTCCAACACAACATAAAAGAACGGTTAATTGACAAATCAAGGGCCCCAAAAGGAATTTTGTTTATAATATTTAAGTACGTTAAAATATACAATTGAGCTTTTCGCTATTTATAGTGTTCGTATTAAAAAACTTATTTCATTATTACTATAAGAGATTTTTTATAATCACGCGAAGCGCAATATGTACCCTAGTTCTATAGGAAGTTTGGAGGATCGAGGAACTCCTGCAGATTTCAAAGTAGGTAACCATGAAAGATACAAGCATCAGATAATTAACGGTATTTGAAGTCCAATTGATGACCTAATTAAACATAACGGTTATAAGATAAAATCATCAAGTATTAGGGACTGTAAGACAGATGAATGAGGTAAAATATTAGGCTGCTCTTATATTGAATAGTCATATCCGACTTCAACTTAAAATTGAAAAGAAAGTTTTACAGACGATTTTTATGTTTACAAAATTAGGTAATTTCCCACTTTTGACCAATCTCCTCCGATCCCTAAATGCAAACATCAGATAGTTTAACTGAAGCAATTTCAAAGAAACAAAGAAAGCTAAAAGAATTCAAGAAAGGTTTTATAATTATTCTCAAACTCAAAACATGGTATAAAGGGTTTATTAAAATAATTCTAAAAGCGTGTTTGAAGGATTAAACACTCCATAAAACCTAGAGAGTCAAAAAAATCTAAGGCTTTACTCTTTTTCGTCCTTCTTGTCAAGTGTCAAAGCAAATACTAGTATTTTCTTGAGGTCTATAAGTAGAAAAGTAGACAAGACGAGACCCTAAGAAATCAAACATAAGAATGTTAAGTGCACATTTCAAAATTTACACCAGCCCTTATAAATAGCACAGGAGAACAGGTCATATATCATATATTAACTAAAACACCCAAAAAAAACAAATCTTTTTGACAAGAAAAAACAGAAAACGTCTTTGTAACTTCTTGAAAGGGCCATGCAACGTTCAGCAATATCTTCCTCTTCAGCCAAGAATGTGTGCCATCAAATTCTCCGGCTCAGGCGACAAATCGAACCGGCTAATAACCGGGCACCATGCGACGTGTTCATAAACCACAGAGGAATTGACACAAAAAGAAATGTAGCGGGATTATTATATGAGCATATTAAGAATAATCTTGGGCTGCAGCCATTTCTGGACAGTAAGAACATGAAACCAGGTGATAAATTGTTCGATAAAATCGATCCGGCGATTCGCAATTGTAAAATTGGGATGGCTATTTTCTCCCCTCAGTATTGTGATTCTTATTTTTGCTTGCATGAGTTGTCTCTAATGATGGAATCAAAGAAGAGGGTAATACCAGTTTTTTGTGATGTAAAACCTTCGGAACTTGCTATTAAGGATTTGGATGCTAATTTTCCGAATAAGGATTTGGAGAAGTTTAACTTGGCTCTTGAGGAGGCAAAATACACCGTTGGACTCACATTTGATACCTTAAAAGGGTGAGTATCCGTGCCATATCTTAATTCTTCCTTTCAAAAAGACATTGTAATAAATATACTTCTTCGTCACAGTTTTTTTGTTTGTGCATGCTTTGACTATTTCATAGAAACCCATGACCTAGCATTTTGTTCTTGTCTATGTTACAATTTGAATCCTAATTTATCATGCATGATTTTTTATACATGATTTTATGCCCCTTCATTTACTACTATGCTACACCTTTAATTGTATTTTCTTTGTGCACTATTGATATGACACTGCCGTTTTAAGAGAAGATTATTTGAAAATATGACTTGTTTAATCTTTATTGAGATACATGTGCCATCATATGTATACGAGAATATTAGAATAGAGAACAAATTATCCGAAGCATTACAATAAACTGTAATATTTAAAAAAGAATTACTAGTACATGTTTTCTTTACTTTATTTTATCAAGATTTATATATAATCTGACCAGGGTAATGTTGTTTTATGAAGTGACTGGTCGGAGTTCTTGGTGAAAGCTTCGGATGCAATAATGAAGAACTTGTACGAATTAGAAAGTGAGAAGCTGATCCACAGGAAAATATATATTCGTCGAAAACAACTTTTACACAACTATTGATCGATGATAAATAAAAGAGGATCTACATATCGCTGAGTACTTGAAGTCTAATAAATTCACATTAATTCATTTGTTCCTTAGTTTAATTAATTCTTTTCTTACCTAAGTCCTTTAGGAAGGCTAACACATTCAATATTCATTATTCCTTATTTACTTTAATCTTTGTCATGTAAGTCATGTTTCAGGCTTATTATTGCCGAGTAAGTTAGATTTATGGCAATCATTAATGTAATTGTAAGATTTCCAGGTTGTTTTTGTCGTCTATGTAATACATTATACATAGATGATTCAAGATATAAACTCTCTATTTCACGTACTTTAATATCTCTTCTTCCTGTTTTATAAAGATAAGAATAGAATTAAAGAAGTTGAAGACAAGTAACTAAAACTCAGTCCGTGTCTTTTTAGAAATTGGTATTTTTTCTACTATATGTCTCGTTGTATGCTGTTTTTCTGAGTACTTTACTTTCCTTTTTTTGGAAAATGTTGGTCAGTCAGCAGCCTGGTACGCTGAGTCCCAAATTAAGCTCACCGACATCTCGATCTATCATCGCGTGCATTCGTAGCCACTACCTGTGACTCGGTCCGATCCATTTGAAGTTTCTACACATATATCCCTTTCTCTGGGAATATATAGTAGGGAGCGGAGCTAGAGAGCAAATTACGTGTTCGACCGAACCCATTAGCTTTGGTTCAAGTATGTATTCTTTGATGAAATTCATTAAATATACGTAAATTATTAATTTAGAACCCAGTAACTTAATACTAATTAGAATCCAGAACCCATAAACTTCAGATCATGACTCCACCTCTGATAGTAGTATATCTTTAATTGACTTTGGTTTGTTTCAGGAAAATACAAAACAAATTACTAATACTCCATAGATAATTTAGATTTTCTGAAACATTACATTCAGATAGATATTGTGTAGTTAATAAGACTATTTGTAAAAGAATTTATGTTTAAATACTAGAAATTCAAAGTTCCTTTCACAGTGCAAAAGTTGACTGTTTGAATCAAAGACAGAAATCCTTTTATGTATACTGTAATTATTACTAGTATATGTCACACCTCTTTTTTCACTATCTCGATTAAGGGTAATAAGGGAGTTTTTACACTTTAAGTGACATTATTCGGATTTGGGATTTATTATTATTTCAGAGTCGCCATCCGGATCTGTGACGATACTCCAGGACACCGTTTTGTTTTGAAAATACCAAATCGAGAAAGTTTTGAAAATCCCAAAGCTAAGAAAACCATTCTTCAGATACATAAGAACAGTAAATTTTCGAGCTCAATAGGATCTATTCAACATGCTCTGGCATAAATCAACGAATCAACTTTATAGATCAATGTAATTGCAAAGTTTTTGTGTGTACCTCAAATGTAGGATAAAACAGAGAAAACAATGACCAAATAAAGGCGAGCTGAAGAGTGAAGAACGCTCAGCAAATCAACCGTACAACAACAAACAACACCACATCTTTGATAACCCAGTAGATGTAGAGCAAACTAGTAAGAAATTGAGTGGTTTTGAAGCTCCCTTCGGTCCTATTCTTCTTCTATTTCGGGGCCATTTCTCAGATCTGTTTTCTCCTCTCTTTTTTTTGTATTTGAACGTTGTTTCAGTTGAGTGAAAGTGTGAGCTTTCAGATTGTAAGTGAGTTATTGCTTGAATTTGCCTAAGAAGAACAGTGAAGGAGAGTGATTCTCCCTTTGCTTTCCGTCCATGTACGTGTTCTCTAGAGTAGAGAAGTCGGTGGCTGTTTGGCTAGTAGGCGTGAAGTGAGGAAGGAGGAAAAGAGTGGGATGGTGGCATCTGCTGCCGCTGCTCCGGCGGGTTCTGGGCGGCAGCGTTTTTCTTTAGAGTAGGGAGATGGTCGCTGATTCAAGGTTGGGAGGGGATTTTTTATTCCTTAGGTCTGTGGGTGTCCATGAAGAAGAAAGTATGGGTCAGGGGTCTGAAAAATTAGGTCTAGGTATTGGGTCTTCAAAAGAGAACTGGACCGAGTTTGGGCCCAAAAAGGGGCGAATTTTGATAATTGGGTTGCCTAAAATGCTTGGCCCAAATAGCTACCTTTGCTTTCTCTCTTCAGCAAATAATCAAGCTTAAATTGTAGCCATTTTAACTCCATATTTGAAAATTAAGCCTATTTTGTAAAATTAAGCTAATTATTGTTATTTCCTATAAATTAACTAACTAATTAACTAAAAATGCATGTGAAACTACTAAAGTATTATTTGTTGTAATTTCAATGTATTACGTCTACAATTTGATAAGTAATTAATTCCTAAAAATGCAAATTAAACCTAAGATGGCATTAAATGAAAATGTAGCGATTTTTTGTGATTTTTCTATAATTTAAAATATTAAACATGCATGACATGGAAATAAATAAAGAAAATTTTCTAAAATTCATTAAAAAATATTATTTGATTATTTTTAGGAGTAGTTTCCATGCGAGGCAAAAATTAGGTGTTCAAAAAAAAATTAGAAATATTTGAAAGCTTTTTCGGATACTACTGAAGGAAATGGAACATATTTTTTAGGATGATGGTTGTTATGAGAGAATAGGTAGAGGATTTTAAACATTTTTTGCTATTTTTAAGAAAAAATATTTTGAAAGGGCTAACTTTTAAGATGGTTGTTGAACAATTAGAATAGAGAGAATAACTTTAGCCTATCATATGCCAAATTCTAAAATAATAACTTTTTATGTCAATTAATGGACCTAGTTTTCATGCCAATGCCAAATCCTCTTGATTAAAAGATCCATAGGCCTTACATTAATTAGTGGATCAAATAGAATGGATCTCAAAGAAAAGCCCATTAAATGAAGGGAAATTTATGTGCCATAGCTAAATCGAAGCTATTAATGGATCATAGTTACCTTTTAATTTAATTAGTTTTCATATCCACAAAGAATTTTAAATTTACCCATCATAGCCAATACCAAATATACACAATTATTCACTATATAATCTTTTCTCTTAACCCTCTTTCTCTCTTCTCCGTTAACTCTCTCTCCCGCAGAGAAGTCGCCGCCGGTCGTCTTCTCCGACAGAGTTCTACATAGTCCAACTAAACATCCCTCTTCTCTCTCTCTCTTCCCCACACATCACCACCATCCGCCGTATGCTCCCCTTAGCCGCGAATCACCCTTAATCTCCGGGTGGCCACCCATTATCAGTCCAGATCTAAAATCATGAAGTTGCGATTAATTCATTACCGGCGAAAACAATGGAGGAGGAAGATAGGAGACGTCACCGGATATGGATCTAACGTAGATGCTGAAATCCATAGCTTCTTATCCTTCTATGTATCTCACTTCTAAGTCTATTCGTCTGTCCTCCGACTTATTCGAGTCCGGAACCAAAATGTGGTTATTTTAGACATGTAGAACAATAATAGGTGGAAAAAAAGAGAGTACAAAAGTATGTATAACGCTCAAAAACTGGGCGCTATACCTTAACGGTAATTTTTGCAGTGGAGCTATACAAAAAAGAAGTACACAGGTGTAGCGCCCTTATTACCGGCGCTATACACTAAATGCACTAAAAGACTGGTTGGCCTAATGGTTGAAAGTTAGATGTAAAGATGGTTTTGTCTTTCAGGTACAAGGTTCAAACCCTTTCACCAACATTTTTATATTTTCCTATTTCTTTTCCATTTTTTTATATTTTCCTATTTCTTTTATATTTTTTGTTTCTTTTCATTATTTGGTTTTAGTGTTTAGATATAAATACTTTAATAGAGAAGTCATTTATTATTTCTTTAAAAAATAACCAATACTTTTAATAGTTATTATTTTGTGTTATACGTAAAATAAAATTATTTTTTTTCCTTTTATTTTCAAATTAGAATTATAAGTTTTATTTTATAGTTAAAATTTCCATAAGAGAATTATATATATATATATATATATATATATATATAATTCTCTTATGGAAATTTTAACTATAAAATAAAACTTATAATTCTAATTTGAAAATAAAAGGGAAAAAAATAATTTTATTTTACGTATAACACAAAATAATAACTATTAAAAGTATTGGTTAGGTTTTTTAAAGAAATAATAAATGACTTCTCTATTAAAGTATTTATATCTAAACACTTAAACCAAATAATAAAAAGAAACAAAAAATGGAAAAGAAATAGGAAAATATAAAAATGTTGGTGTAGGGGTTTGAACCTTGTACCTCAAAGACAAAACCATTTTCACATCTAACCTTCAACTAGTGGGTTCCCCAATCTTTTAGTGCATTTAGTGTATAGCGCCGGTAATAAGGGCGCTATACCTGTGTACTTTTATTTTTTTGTATAGCGCCCAAAAACTGGGCGCTATACCTTAACGGCAAAAATTACCGTTAAGGTATAGCGCCTAGTTTTTGGGCGTTATACATACTTTTGTACTCTCTTTTTTTCCCACCTATTATTGTTCTACATGTCCAAAATAATCACATTTTGGTTTCGGACTCCGACTTATTCCTCCACCACTACTTTCACGCTGAAAAAAGAAGCCGCCTCTTTCCTCTCCATTGCTTTTTCACGTCAAAAATCATTGTATAAATATAATGTATTTTGTATTTTCGCGAGAAATCTAAAGTGTATTTTAGATTTTCGCTGGTTATCCGATGGGGTTTGCCTTTATTTTCCATTTTTAAATACAATTTATGTTGTATTTTCGTCGGAGATTTGACTGCATTCCTTTTTTTTATAGTTAAATACAATTAAATTCTAAATGTATTTAAATATATTCTTCATTTTTAGTGTCAATACAATGGTATTTTGTGTTTCGCCGAAGATTCGACTGCGATTGGTTGTATTCTTCCTTTTTAAATATAATAATATTTTTTGTATTTTTGCTGTAGATTTGACCGAGTTTAATTGTATTCTTCGTTTCGTCATTTTTAGTATAAATTCATTGAAATACAGTGGAATATGTTCAATCCAATAAGGTTGGATACTACTGAACAATGTATTCAAATACATGCAAAAAAAATAAAGAAAATACAGCTTAATAGTGTATTCAAATACAAATTGTCTAAAACTAAGTACGAAACGTAAATGCATAAAATATAGCTACATATTGTTAAAAGCCTCATTTCTGAAAGTTCCCTTGAATGATGGACCATTTCGAGAACTAGTCCAACAAGACTGTTACGTTGGAGGAGGTGGGCCAGAGGGGAGAGGCGAAGACTTCTCTTTTACGTTGTTAAACAAGGAGTAAGGAAGAATTAAATAATTAAGCCACAATGGACAAATAAGTTTAGCCTGCTAACCTTACTTCTTTTAATTAACATTAATACTTCAGTATGCAAATTAAACTGTTACATTTAAAACACTTTGCCAAATTCTCCATTTTTTCTTTTTTCCAAGGGATGGATCGGAGTGTGAAAAAGTAGTAGTGCCAAGTGAAACAGAAATAAAGGAGGGATAGTTTAAGCCATAAAATATATATCCTCATATATAGTTATGGGAAAGCCATTACATGATTCAAAAACCAAATCTCTGTAGGTATACTGCTAATTTAATCCCTCTAGCTTTAAATATAATACTATCCCCTTCCATTTGAAGGGTAAAATGTAAAGACAAAAAGATGCTTAGAGCAATAGTGTGTCAAAAGAAAGGCCTTTTAATTTAGATTCGGTGGAAAGGAAGAGATTGTCCATTAAGGAATGAAGTGAAGAATGCAAGTGATTCACTAGGTTTGAAAGTTGGAACAGCATGTCCTGCTCCTCTAAATGTTGCAAATGTCAATCCCTTGTACTCTTCAACCCATCCACCAACCTATTTAGAAACCAAAAAATATATGCGAATCCAGGATTTAATAATTAGAATCAGAATATATATTTTAAGTTTCTTTTGTGTGCATATGTATACAGAGGTAATTATATTTACCTGTTTCTGATGGTACCAAGGTCTCCATTTTCTTGTAATGGGCAAACCTAGGGCGCTTAAGCTATATCTTGTTGATAATACAGGAACTCTTCCATCTGTGTCTCCACTGAACCGACAAAAAGTATGATGAGCTATTACAACTATATAATTAATTAAATGGAGCCACACATTAATACTCCATAGCTTATAAAGAAGCACCAAACTGGTCATGTTCCATTAACGTGTAAGAAAAATTAATAATGCTACTAGTACTACAATTATATTAAGGAATAATACTATACCTGTAGACCCAAATTTTAAGTCCAGCATCGATGAGTTTGTGATATATAGGAAGAACTGATTCCTTTGAGTCTGACCAATAACCAAAGATCGACATACTGAATATTCAAATATGAGAATTTCTTGTTAGTTTCTCTGTTTTAGATTTTCAAGTTAAAAATAAAAAAAATATTAGAGCGAATTTTCATATACTTGCAGATACTCCAGTTCTTGAGATGGTGAACGTGGAGAGCCTTTTGAACATCAGGTCTGTTGTAATAAGAGGCAGTATAATCATCAAGACAGGGGTCATATCCTCCCATTATCCTTGGCATCTAAATTTCAACAGTAGTTATTTTTAGATGACTTGATAGCGTAAAAATTTATTTACACCAATATCGTATATAGAGGCAAAATTCATGCAATTACTAGATATTGAGTTACCATCTTGGACTTGCTATCGAATAAGACTTGAGTTTGCTGTTGTGAACTAGCAGTATCTCTTATGCAGACTGAAGTGTAAAGGCTGTAGATATCAATCTCCTTGTACTGTTTAAGCACTTCTTCTACGGCCTGACTACAAGTCTGATTGCTCCACGTGTCATCACTGTTAAAATCACAGGAATCTGAAATAGTTTTGTGAGTTTCATCAGATATTACAGCGTGGCTCCAAGCATAATCCACTAGACCCTTCCAGTCCTCTGCATCACAGGTTTCAGGATTACCCAGCTGCACCCCAAAAACAACATTTTTATTAAGTTAAAATCATCTTTTAACTGAAAATATGTGTAGAAGGACCATATATATATATATATATATATATATATATATACCAGGATGCCTCTTAGGTCAATGAAAAGGGAAGAGTCTTTGTTCTTGTCAACAATGACTTCAGCCAACTCAGGTACATACTTTCCTGCCAATAGAACCATGAAAAATGTAATTAGCAGTTGCAATTATTTTTTTACAGTTATGTTAGTCGTCTCCTGTAGAAGATATAAATTACCTGCATAACTCTCTCCAGCAATATAAAAGGCCCCTTTTCTGTATGAAGGGAACTTGAGAAACCAATTGTGCAGAAAAGTGTATGTGTCGTTGGCTGGTAAAATAGTCCACAAAAGGGAGATAAAAACGGACGAAAAATTAGAAATAAGACAAATATCAACATCATGTAAGATATTTCTTGAGCAATAAATAAATACTAAAGTATTACACTTATTGAAGATGATGACAGATAACTGGAAATTAGAAATGAAGACAAAAACTCAACATCACATAAGATATTTCTGAACAAATAGGGACATCATTTTAAAAGATGACAGATATTGTTGAAGAAAAGGAGTAATGGGAAGGCATGCCAAATGAATCATGAATCTCACCTGTGAAATCATCTCCAATGTTATGATAATCACCACTCGTATTTGAGTATGAAAAGCCAACACCAATTGGAGATTCCAAGAACAACAAGTTTGCTTCTGCTTCATTAGAATTCAGATTATTGAAAAATACTTAGTATTATTTCAAGCAGAAATGCATGCATGTGTAAACTAGTTTATAGGATAGTACTAATATAGATCAAACCTTTGTTCCATGAATAAGGATTAAGTGTTAGGCCAAAACCATCAGAGTCCACAAGAAAAGGCCCTATCTCTTGAGTTGCTCCATATCCCACTGAAGAGCATCCTGGACCTGAAATATTGTGCAGCTCCTATCAGTAAAAACTAAATATAATAATTAACTAATATGAAATGAAAGGAAAAAGAAAAGTCATATATCTCCTTAATTAATGTCAATGGGATAGGTTCAATGATATATATATATGTGAACGCTTCTGTTGGATATCTATATTTTAGTGACTATCGATAGTGGATTCTCTAAAGCAAGGAGTTAAAGACATTGATAAGAAATCTCTTCTCTTCTTTTCCAAACTTCTTTTCAGTCAAAGAGAATTTATATATCTCGTATACCAAGCTTGAATATGTTCAGCGTGGTCAAAAGATAGTGCCGAATTCAAATCTTCATTTCTCAATCCAAGATTTGCCCTTAAGATATACTTTTATAGATGACAACGTGGGTTGCTCTAGTGGTAAGCACCCTTCACTTTCAACCAAGAGGTTGTGAGTTTGAGTCACCCAAGATCAAGGTGGGGAGTTCTTGGAGGGAAGGATGTCGAGGGTCTATTGGAAACAACATCTCTACCATAGGGTATAGGTAAGGTCTGCGTACTCACTACTCCACTTGTGAGATTATACTAGGTTGTTGTTGTTGTATATACTTTTGTAGATATATACTATGGCATCTTCTTTAGTAGTTAGGTGTGTTACCATGCAAAGTTTGCATGTCTGAGAAACCATATTAATGAAACCAAAAGTTCACATATTTAAGTAATCTATATACAATTTTTCCTGCATAAAAAATAGTATATGGTTACTGAGCTTTATCCACTATAACATATTATAGCAGACTGCAAATGATGTAGGTCGTCAATTTATTTTATTTAATTTGTCTTACCTCCATTAAGCCAAAGCACTAAAGGTTTGTCCTCAGGTGCAATTGAGCATTCATAGAACCAGTAGAAGAGTGCTCTTCCATTGTTCTCATTTACTGTCACATGGCCAGCATAATGTCTGAAGTTTACACTAGGTTGTCCTGGCAAATCAGTGACAAGATCCTGATCACTGCCCAATGAGGAATCAGACTTGTTGTTATTGGACAATTGATGAGAACGTCCAATTACTTCTAATGGCTCCAAAATAAATAAGGAAATAATAAGAAGCAGAGAATATTTGGAAAACATAATCTTTGATACGATATCCATTTGGATTAAGCTAAATAAGACACCAATTTGGAGACAAGAGAGTAAGTTTAAGAGTGCAAGTACACGACGACGCACCTATCTATTTATAGTTGTGGCAAACCACACTTTATGAACAAACCCATTATCTATAAGGTGTGAATTATAGAAACCCAAACGTGCCAAACTTATGTTTTAAATTAGAAATTAACCTCAAGCCTATGGTATCTGACTTAGATTTTTAGGCAGGTTTTTCTAGAGCTTAATTAGTTTGCATGAAAAAGGGTGATTAGTGGAGTCTCCATTTTAATGTGTGGGTTGTTGGATCACTAATCACGTGAGCAAATGTCCAAAAGTGTTACTATAACATGGCTCTAACACTATCCAAGCACATTTCTATTAAAAAAAAACTAATTCACACTTGAAGATCTAATCCCACTTTCCTCCAATAAATGACATATTTTTCTTGTTAGTAGTTAGTACTGAAAAGTTTAAGAATGGCTTATTACAAAAAGGAGTACCGGCCGATAAAAAGATCTAGTCCTTATTAAACAAAATAAATATTGTAACTTGGTGAATTTTATGTCAAGGAAAGATCCGATTAACCAGACATAATCAACTCGTAAAAAATTAATTCATATTATTCTTCGATGAAGCGCGCAATCAAGAAAAATGAGTCTAAACTCTAAAGTGGCAATTCTTTCGAACTGAGATATATTGGCCCATAGTAGTATTTGTAATTTATCTAGCAAAAACAGTTCCTAATTTGTCTGCCTCAACAACGTTAATAATTGTTTACCCTAAAATTCGGATAACAATTAAATTTATATTGTGGTTTTAAGGATACGTGATTTCGTCCAATACCAATTGATAAACGATAAAATAAATGGATGAACTAGACTATAAAATAAATCAAACCAGTGTGTAAGCAAAGCCTCGACTTCGAATTGAAGTAGTCTCGAGGTGATATAGTAAGAACGGTACAGAATAAAACAACTCTGATGAACATCAAGTTGAAATGAGTAGCAAAAAAGAAACGATTGTACATATATTTCTCAGTGAGATATGATGAATACAAATGAATGGTGTTCCTCTTTATATAGTAGAGGAGTCCTAATTAAGGTATACTTTTCATTACAGTAGGAAATCGTATCAACAACTGATTAACCGCTATAGATTTGATTCGTCCCGAGATTCACGCCATGATCCTCGACCAATCGGGGATATCTCGCCCTTTCCGTTATAAACCTTTGCCGATATTACTCAGAATCTATCTCTTTGTGGCCTCGATTGACACTGAACTTAATACGAAAAGAGGCTTCGATTTCGTACTCGACGTCCTAGCTCTTCGACGTAACATTCCTATCTCGACCAAATAGTGGAATCGGGTAGCCCCAATTCCTTCCATGTACAGATAGTCCCCTTGTTTCTTAGAATAAAATGATAAGAAACGACTTGAGCCTCGATTTTCTTATGACCTCAATAAACAATGATGTCATCCTCGTGACGTAAGCGCTGGAAGTGACTGAAACGTCCCGTCGGGACAGTTCCACAAACCATTAATGCGCGTCAGTGGGCGGTCGGCCACTACCGCCATCGACTGTCACCGTAGTTCTATAAATATGGACTCTTTTGTTGAATCAAAACATTTACTTTCATCTTCATCAATTCTCCCAAGTTTTAAACTCTCTCCATATCTTCCCTTTCATCACTCTTTGAGCCAATCTTGTTAGTTTCAAACCACCGAGTTTCAACACTTTCCACTTTCATCTACTTGAATCAATGGCAAAGCTTCCAAAACCGTTCCACAAAAAGAAAAGGCTTTTTCTTCTTTTTCACCGCCGGCCGTCTATAAAACGCCAGTGGAATCACTCCCAAGCGAGTATGTTCCTGGACCGTGTGTCCTAAAATCCGAGTTCAAAGTCGAGAACCCTCCATCGGTCCCTAGACGTTGCGAGCACGTGTCGAGATATATATACTCTATAACAACGAGATATATCGAGGATGTGAAGAGGAATTGTAACTGGGGGGACGAAGTTGTTGTACAGATTCCTACTCCTGAAGAAAGTATTACCACCCACATGGAGAGGTTTCTGAGTGTTTACACTTACCCTTTCACGATGGGTCCCCTCAATTCAGTTATCATCGATTTCTACAAGTGGTACCAAGTGACCCTCAGCCAAGTCCATGCCTCCTTCTGGATCGTAATCATGCTTCGGTTCTTCTCCAGGAAAATCGAGGGGCTGGCGTTCACCCTCAACCATCTCATGAGATTATATCGACCCCGACTCTTTCGAGGGTTGGTCCAGCTTCAACGTCGAGCAACCAAGGCTTTGTTCTCGAGTATCGATGAGGACAAAGACCAAGGGTGGATGAGTCAGTTTGTTCGGGTAAGAACCTGCGACCTCATCCCAAAGGAGAAACTGTTGTTTCCCGAGAAGTGGACCCCTGAGCGTAAGTAACACCTTACTCATTAGTCTTCATGTTCCTGTTTTTCTCGTTATTTAACGTCTTTATTTGTAATACAATGGTCTCCTGGATGACTCGAGCGGTTCCTGACCTCGAGGACTGGGTTCGGAAGTTTGCCCTAACTTCCTATTATACCGAGCGCTATTGGCGTGACCTGGCAAAGGGCAAATGCGAGGGAAAGAATCACGGTGATCTTTTCTTCCTTATTTTGGAGATGCTAATCATATTTCTTTTTCTCACTAAGTTTCTTTTTGTGCAGGCCTGAACAAGGATGCGATTTTGAGGTCCCCGAGCGGCGAGGAGGAGACTAAGTCCCCGGATCCGAAACCGACGAAAGACTAAAAGAGGAAGAGGCTCGCATATGCGCATTTTCCTTCGCACCTGCGTTTACCCCAGGTTAGCCCCAGCTCCGCATCTGCGGCAATCCCACCGCACCTGCGACGTCGCACCTGCGGCAATACCGACGTAGGTGCGATTCCAACTTCAGCAATTCTCCAAACATCAAACTTGATACGTTAACCACCCGAAACACACCCAAGGCCCTCGAGACCTCAACCAACCATACCAACAAGTCATATATCAACATACGAACTTAGTCGAACCTTCGAATCACTCAAAGCAACATCAAAACACCAAAAATGACCTCAAATTTCACACACGTCATAAATGACATCACGAACCTACACCAACTTCCGAAAATCTATTCCGACCCCGATATCAAATTTTTCATTGCCGACCAAAAACGTCAAATTTCCAACTTTCACCAATTCAAGCTTAATTTCACTACGGACCTCCAAATCACATTCCGAACGCGCTCCCAAGTCCAAAATCACCTAGCGGAGCTAATGGAACCATCAAAATTTAAATCCGAGATCATTTACATATAAGTCAATATCCGGTTAAATTTTCCAACTTAAGCTTCTAAATAAGAGACTAAGTCTCTCAATTCACTCCGAAATCACTCCGGACTCGAACCAACAAACCCGGTATATTATAATATAGCTAAAGAACACAAAATGAAGCAGAAATGGGAGAAACTGGGCTATAACTCTCGAAACGACCGGCCGGGTCGTTACATAATTAAAAATATTTATTAATAAATTTTCTGATATTTAGGGATACTCATTTCATTATTCTCCTACTATTTAGGACTTAAACTTTCTATTCCTTTTAATTCTACAAGTCGTCCCTTTTCATATCATGTAGATTTAGTAGTATTAAATTTCATGAACTTTCAATTACTACTAGGAAAATTTCCGAAACTTTGTACTCCTTATATGTTTGAGATGATCTTTTGATAAAATTGTCGTCCCTTTGAAACTCCATTTAGTTTTAGATTTAGGATGGTTTTCACTTTCTACCTCAACTTAAATTTAGAAGTATTAAATTTCAAAAACAGTTTATCTTAGAAAAGTTTTCGACCAGGTTTTTTAAATATAATTTTGAGTCAATTAAATTTCAAGCACGTTCTTTTTATACTAGGAAAGTTTCAACCACTTTGTACTCATTTTAGGTTTAGATTAATTTTTTTATAAGTTATTAGGTAAAAAATAAGCACTTTGAACTCCTTTTTTTTTAGGAGTCTTTATTTTACCGTACATAAATATTTTCCTGTTTCAATTATATATGTAATGCTTCTATAAAAGAATTATTATTCTATTATTTTATCATCAAACTTGCATAATGAATAAAATAGTCATTTAATTATTTAGGACCTTAATTATTTCTTAAATATTTAGGACGTCAAAATTAATTAAATTTTATGTATTAAAATTTTCCTATTCTAATTATGTACTATACCTTATTTGTAAAATAAATCACGCTTTCATGTTTAGAAGCTTAAAACCCATATATTACAAATTCATATTAGGCTAAGGCACGTAGGCCAAATGCCTTGAAATCATATTTTTTAGTTTCGAGCATCATTTTTAGATTTAAGGGTCTTAATTCTTATAGTTCTAAAACTTTTAAAGTGGGTAGGCACAAAATATATTTTTCACCTTTCAATCAAATGTTATTTTTATGATATTTTTGTATAATGAAGCAAGTATGTGAACAAACTAAGGAAGAACTACTAGAATAGATCAAATTCCTAAACATCATTAACACAATTATTATTTAAAACTTATAAATTTTTGTTAATTCTTATATTATAACGTAAACACATCTTTTGAATAATACTTATATCGTTTTAAAAAAGTTATTCTCATTGGTAACGCCCAACGAAAGTACAATAAGATGCAACGCACGTACTTTGCATTTGTCGATACAATATTAAAGCCATGAAACTCCTTAGCAAAATCTTATTCACATTTTTTATTCTTTAAAGCAACTTTTTATTAGAAAAAGTTATAATTTAATTAATCTTCTATTATTTAAAATTTTAATTATTAATTTTTTTTATAATTATTTTAACTATATAAAAACTCCTAATATTTTGAAATATACATCACCAACAAATTTTCTTTCGCATATTTGACATAAAACTTTACTCTCCAGAATATTGTTATTACATATTTTTTTATCTAACATGAAATGTACGTGCAATATTTTACTCATATGGTTAATATTTTATTAATTTACATGTATTTTATCCAGAAAATATACATGAATATTTAGTTTTAACATTCTTTATTTGCATCTACTTTAATGTCCATTACAATTTTACATAACTTGTTCTTTTACATAAATTGTAATTGATTGACGCGATAAACACGTGCACGCAGGTACCCTAAAGTTAGTATATGCTATAAACAATAAGTATGAAAAAAATGGCAAGATTTTTTTTCCTTGCATATATGTGTGTGTATATACTCTCTTATTAAAAATTAGCTTTAGACCATTACTATCAAATCGCCCTTGTATCAAAATTGCCACATATAAAATTTGGGCAAGACTATTGAATTAATTGGAATTTGTAAGCAAACCTATAGCTCCATACAGTAGTGATATATAAAACAGGAAAAAGGTTTCAACTGGCCAGTTACATGTCGGCACAATTCGAACAAATGAATCACATATGATAGGTCAATAGGAACATCAACTGAAGCAATAACTAGCCAGCTTAGATTTATTAAATTATAGATTTAGGGTGAATTAACCAATTATGTGACCTGATTGGAGGAGGGGTTGCTAGTGATTTGCCACTTTATACCAGCACCCACAAATAGGCTTGTTGGAATCCTAGAATGATAATGTCCTAACATTAGACCACTACGTCATCCCCTCTTATCCGTATCTAATACTACCAATTTTAACGTCAATGTTACTGTGATGCTGTCAGTACAAGAATTGAGTATGACAAGAAATGTTGGAAAGCACATGGATTTATTTTTATTTTAATTATGTTTTTATGTAAAAGAATCTTTACGCTAATAAAATCATAGAAAGGTAACTAATTAACTACAAGCTAATCCTCCAATAAAAATGGAATTCGTAACTAAAAAAACAACAAATTACTTATCTATAACAACAAATAAAGTTTAACATTGTTGATGTGTAGTATAAGTTAAATTTTGTTTTGGGCATGTTCACTATGTCCTTGCATGTCAGCTTACATGGTAATAGAATGACAAGTGGGAAGGCATTTAGCATTATATTCTATAATTGGTGGTGTTTGGCATACAGAAAAAGGTTGAGCAGCTTTTGGGAATCTCATCATCAAAGAGAAGAAACTATATATAGTCGTTTTGTGGCGAACCTTGTGCGTTGTGACTCTTTGAGCTGAACACGAGAGAATGAAAAAAATATATAAGTGGAACAACCAACTAATTAATTGGATGTGAATAATGAGTTGGATTCCAACTTTAATTGGTTGAACAATATTTACAAGTAAAACTTCTACTATCTATTAGGATCTAGGCCACCACTTTATATGTTTGAATAGTTTTTGCCAGTCCTCTCTATATAGTGGTAATCATGATAAAAGCACACATATATGCCTTTATCATGATCTTTTCCCTCTAGTAGCTCTAATTTGGTTGATCCCTAAATTCTTATCTTACTAAATCCTTTTGGTATTATGTTGGTTAATTTGGAAACTTTCATTTATGTATCATTTGCCTAATTTACTGGGGAAATATTCAACCTGTAATGAAACTAGTGAAAGATAACTTCTCTTTATTCTTAATTAGAAAGAAAGTTCTTTTGACGCACTGAGAAAAGATTTTCACTGTGGTCACTTGCGTTTCCTAAATTGACAACCTATTCAAAGGTATAGTAGAGCTAAACATTGACATATATTAGCCATGATTTTTTATGTTTCTGAACTCTAGCAGGTTTTACACCACAGGACATTAAGTAAAACTGACCTATATAATAAGAATATGTAACTATTAATACCAAATTAAAGACTGATATAGTATATTTTAATTAGATTATTATTTATTATCGAAAAATTATGTTTCTTGGTCACTATGATTTTTATGTGAGTTAGTGAAAGTTTTGTGAGTTTTGTGTGAGAAACAAAGTTATATGACTTTGGTGGGAAAAAAAAGTCATAGTTATATGACCATTTGTGAAATTTACCACACTAGCAGTTTTTACACCATCAGACATTAAGTAAAATTGACCTATAACAATAGGTAATAAAGTGAGAACTTAGCACTTTTTTTCTTATTGATCCTCAGGGCGGTGACATTTTGGTGACATTTTTGAATGAAGTCTATCCGAACCGAATTAGTGCTTCTCATATTAAGCTAGATCTCTCCGGTTGTGCTGTGCACCGGGGCCCTGGATGCGCCAGCGATTGGCACATCAAGAAATGGATACTATAACCAGTTAAATTGAAAAAAATTGGCATGGGGAGGGCACAGTTTCAGTATCCATTCATGGTTTGTATAACTAGCCTTTAGGGTTATAATAATGTTAGAATAACTTCCTCTTTTACATCTATTAAAGTTCTTCTAAAGAGAAACTCGTCAGAAACAGGGGTTAAATAGCCTTCATTCTACTAACCTACTAATATCCAACTCATATCTTAAAATGATAAACTTGGCACTTTCGTTGATCCGTGATAGTCTAATTCAATGCATTAACTAGAGAAGACCATGTGATCTTATCTTATCTTAATTTAGTGGAAAGTATCAATACTATGATCAGACCCCAAAACAATCAAATTAAGTCTGTCCCATCTTTCATGGGTGCAATTTCCCCTATAAGATAAGACTAGAATATATATCTTCTATTAATGCACGGCCAAGACTCAAGAAATGGCATGTCAAAAAGTTTATACATCCCTATACTGTCTAAGCATAAATGGATATATGAATATCTTTTTGAATGTTGACCCTATTGTTCAGAGGTGATTTAACATAATAATCTACATAAAAAGTATGGATTCTCACTATCCAAGGGCCGGAGACATCAGTTGACCCTCCTAAAGTTTGAGTCTTCCCCAAAATGCAATCACATTAGCAATACATCACTTCTCATGTTTAATTCTACGTACCTAGAATAATGTAAATATAAGTTCACAAACATTTCCCTTAGGAAAAGAGAAAAGTATGCTACCTTACATCACGTAGTAACTAAATTTTAAGAATTTGAAAAATACCAGAATAATACAACTTCTATTAAAATGAAATAAAAGACGCTCAACTGCGTACTAACTTTTTACCCTAATGCTTGCCGCCACTAATTTAAGAATCAAATAAATTTTGAGGCATAAATTAAAGTGGAAATAACAGGACAGGTCTGCTTTGAATAGTCAATAAGTATACCATAGAAGGAGATAGTGGAGGTCGTCAGACCTATCAACAAATGCAAGGGAAGACAAGATTTGGTCAAACAAATTAAAGTACTTTCTACTCTAATTTTAAAAAAAAGGTTCAAATAAAATACGAGAGGGGGATCGGTCAGTATTGTAATTTTATGATCATCTTTGACAAGAAGTTTGTTGACGATTTCAAAGCTCGGGAGAGAATTCTAGATGTGAGATTTGTGTTAGCATTTGCATGGATTAGGATATGAATTTGTGATAAGCATCAGCCAGACTCCCACTTTCTCTTCTTTCTACTCTGAAAATGGAAGTAATTATTGGCAGTACGACCTTAACATTGTAGTAAGCCAAAAAAAACCTATTTAATTGCGACTTTATATGTACAGAGCAGATGTATATATAAATAGTGTATGTATTTATTGGTCTAAAGGGAATTTATGCTCTCGCTACATTGTTGTTTTAGGTGTATAAATGACACATTTTCTTCAAGATGTGCAAAGTCTAACGAAACTAAAATTCAACAAATTATTGAAGTTCCACAAAAATGTGAATATTTAGGAGGGAAAAGAAGAGAAAAAAGAAATGTATTTATAATACCTTAGATTTTTGTTAAGACATGCATAATTATGATTAGGGCGGTGCATAATTTGGTAAATACTGAATTACCATACCGAAATCGAAATTTTTGATTTTTGGTATTTGGTATGGTATTTGGTTTAAAATTTAAAAATATTTGGTATTATGTATGATATTTGGTATTTGAAAATAATATACCGAAATATCGAATACCGTACCGAAATACATACTAAATTACCTAATATACATATTATATATAGCATAAATATAAAAGTTATAAAATTTTACTTCATTTTATTCTTAGTTTTTTTAAAAATATTTCCCACCTTTTATTTTCACTATACGTATCTTTTTTCCCATTTTGTTGGTTACCTGCTTACACCCAGTTGTTTCCCCCTTTTAGTTTTAGGTTTAGAATCCACCATTTTCAAATCTTACTTCAACTTAGACAGACCATAGACAAACCTTACTTCTAGTATTGTTGCATTTAAAAGATTGATTTTATTAGCTAGTTATAATTTAATTTTGCCGGCTAGTTAAGATATTATTCTCCACTAAATATTACGTTCAAAAAGTTGCTTTAGAGCCGAACAAACGAAAGTTACCGTACCGAATAAACCGAAATCGAAAGGCAAAAAAACGAACCATACCGAATTTAATTAGGTACGGTATTGATATTGCATTTTAGAAAACCGAATACCGAAAATATCGTACAATACCCGTACCAACCGATGAACACCCCTAATTATGATAACACATATGAGTGGTTTTCTTACTTACTTTCTCTTGTTTGATTGGTGAATAAACAAGTTTTTTTTAAAAAATAATAATTTTTATGCTACTTTTCTTAACCCTCCCCTCCCCCTAAATACCCAATGTTTTGAGGTCTCATTCTTTGAAAAAATCACACAACCCAAAGGAACTAATTATGTGTTGCTTTAATTTTTCATGCAAAAAAAAATCGTTAAAATTTGTGCTACATAAATAATTTTGTTTTTGTTGAAAAAGAAAGTACTCTTTTTACAACATGAAAAAGTACTCATTTTGTTAAAATGAGAGAAAATATTTTTTTCTACATCTTGAAAAGAAAATATTCACTCTATTGAAATAATAGAAATTATTTTTTATTACATCATTTTGTTGAAATGAAAAAAATATTTTTTTCTAGATCATGAAAAGAAAGTATTTTTTTTGTTGAAATATCGAAAATACTTTTTTCCATTATGGAAAAATAATACTCATTTTTAAAATTAAAAAGAAAGTAAAGAACTCTTAATAATATTGCTAATTAGGATGAGACAAGGCAGGGTTGGGGGTGGGATGGGGCGAGGGAGGGAGTTGGATTACTAAACACTGTTTAAAAAACCACTAAACACCAGCTGGCAGCAGCAAGTCAAATAACAAGCAAGTTCTAGGTGGTCAAAATTTGGATTACTGAATCCCGAAAATAAGAGAAAATAAGGTAAGAGATTATGAGTATGCTTTCTTGAAATGACCACGATAAGAAAGCCGAAGCTGTACAAACAGTAGTTCCAATATAGTATACTTGTTTGTAGTGCAACAGGCCAACACTATCAAAAGAAAATATGACCTCAAGTTATTATTTATTGTTAATGATTTAGCACATTCGTAAGGCACCTCAATACTCTATTTGCTTTCCATTAGCCAAATCTTTTATTTTTTGGGAGCATGATTAGTATACACTATTCCTCAGGGGGGTGGGGGTGAGTAGGGGGGTGGGGAGTGGGCCAGTGGATGGGACGGGAGGCAAGGAGGGGAAGGGGAAAGAGGGAACTCGTAGATTGAGGATCGAGTCGTGGAACATAGGCACGCTGACGAGTAAGTCTATTGAGTTGGCGAAGATTCTCCAGAAGAGGAGGGTCAACATAGCTTGTGTTCAAGAGACTAGGTGGGTAGGGTCGAAGGCGAGGAATGTAGACGGGTATAAGCTGTGGTACTCTGGGGTCGTGAGGGGTAAGAATGGAGTGGGCATCTTGGTGGATAGGGATCTTAGAGAATCCGTGGTTGAGGTTAGGCGAGTGAATGATAGGTTAATGTCTATTAAGTTGGTGATTGGCGAATGCTCCCTCAATGTCATCAGCGCTTACGCGTCGCAAGCAGGCTTGGATGAGGAGGTTAAGAGGCGCTTCTGGGAGGGTTTGGACGAGATGGTGAGTAGTATTCCTCCTTCTGAAAGGTTAGTTATTGGAGGGGATTTTAATGTCCATATTGGGTCGGCCGCTGGTGGCTATGGGGAGGTGCATGGCGGCTTTGTCCTTGGAGATAGGAACGGTGGAGGCACTTCGCTGTTAGATTTTGCTAGGGCTTTTGACCTGCTGATTGCGAACTCGTCTTTCCCGAAGAGGAAGGAGCATCTGGTTACTTTCCGAAGTTCAGAGGTGAAGACTCAGATCGAGTACCTCCTCCTCAGAAGGTGTGATAGAGGGCTGTGCAAGGATTGCAAGGTTATCCCGAGAGATTCCCTCGCGACTCAGCACAAACTCTTGGTGATGGACGTCAGAATCTTGGTGAAGAGGAAGAGGAGGGATGCTCGGGGCCGTCCGCGAATTAGATGGGGAACTTTGACTAAGGATTAAGAGCAGGAGTTGGAGAGGAGGTTATCCGATATAGGAGCTTGGAGGAGTGCTGGGGACGCGAGCACTATGTGGTCAGCGACGACGAACTTTGTGAGGGAGGCGGCGAGGGATGTGCTAGGGGTATCGAAGGGCTATTCAGGCAGGCATCAAGGCGACTGGTGGTGGAATGATGTAGTCTAGGGTAAAGTGGAGGTGAAGAAGGTAGCGTACGCGAAGTTGTCAGGGAGCACAAGCGAGGAGGAGAGGAGAGCGAACATAGAGAGGTACAAGGTGGCGAGGAAGGAGGCAAAGTTGGCGGTCACGGGGCCAAGAATGCGGAGTTTGGTCGTCTGTACGAGGAATTTGGGGGAAAAGGTGGGGACGTGAAGCTTTTTCGGCTGGCTAAAGCGAGGGAGAGGAAGGCTCGGGATCTAAACCAAGTAAGGTGCATCAAGGACGAGGACGGTAGAGTATTGATAGGGGAGTCTCAGATTAAGAAGAGGTGGCAGTCGTACTTTTGTGGTCTTCTTATTCAGGAGGGGGATCGGGATATAGAGCTAGGGGAGTTGGGGAATATGGAGAGTTGTCGTGATTTTGGGTATCGCAGGCGCATTAGGGTGGAGGAGGTCGTGGAGGTTTTGCGTAAGATGAGTAGGGGTAGAGCGACCGGGCCAGATGAAATCCCGGTTGAGTTCTGGAAATGTGTGGGTTGGACAGGATTGGAGTGGCTGACTGGGTTGTTCAATGTAACTTTTAAGACTAAGAGGATGCCGGAGGAGTGGAGGTGGAGTACAGTGGTGCCGTTGTATAAGAACAAAGGTGATATCCAGTGT
Source organism: Nicotiana undulata (assembly GCA_005239495.1). Taxonomy (NCBI): domain Eukaryota; kingdom Viridiplantae; phylum Streptophyta; class Magnoliopsida; order Solanales; family Solanaceae; genus Nicotiana; species Nicotiana undulata. The sequence continues at coordinate 28,410 of MDKH01062355.1, forward strand.
TGTAACAACTATAGGGGTATCAAGATACTAAGCCATACCATGAAAGTCTGGGAGCGGATGATTGAGGCGAGGGTGAGGAAGATGACGTCTATATCCGACAACCAGTTTGGTTTCATGTCGAGTCGCTCCACCACGGAAGTTATCCACCTTGTTAGGATATTGGTGGAACAGTTCAGAGATAAGAAGAAGGACCTGCACATGGTTTTTATTGACTTGGAGAAAGCGTATGACAAGGTCCCTAGGGAGGTGCTGTGGAGATGTCTTGAGCATTTCCCGGTTGTTATGGGGCTACATCAAGGATCTGCGCTTAGCCCATTCCTATTTGCCTTGGTGATGGATGCACTGACTCGCCATATTCAAGGGGACGTGCCATGGTGTATGTTATTTGCTGATGACATAATTCTGATTGACGAGACGAGGGTCGGTGTTAACGAGAGGCAGGAGGTTTGGAGACAGACCCTCGAGTCTAAGGGTTTCAAATTGAGCAGGTCTAAGACAGAGTACCTGGAGTGCAAATTTAGCGATGAGCCGAGTGAAGTAGGCAGGGACGTGAAGCTTGGATCTCAGTTCATCCCCAAGAGGGACAGCTTCAAGTACCTTGGGTCGGTAATTCAGGGGGACGGAGAGATCGACGAGGACATCACTCATTGTATAGGGGCGGGTTGGATAAAATAGAGGCTTGCATCTGGAGTCTTGTGCGACAAGAAAGTGCCACTGAGACTCAAAGGTAAGTTTTATAGAGTTGTGGTTAGACTGGCCATGTTGTATGGGGCAGAGTGTTGGCCGATTAAGAACTCCCATATTCAGAGGATGAAGGTAGCGGTGATGATGATGCTCAGGTGGATGTGCGGGCACACTAAGATAGATAGGATTAGGAATGAAGACATTCGAGAGAAGGTGGGCGTGGCCCCGGTGGATGATAAGATGCAGGAAGCGAGGCTCAGATGGTTCGGGCACGTGCGGAGGAGAAGCCTGGATGCCCCGGTGAAGAGGTGTGAGCGACTGGCGGTGGTGTGTTCGAGAAGAGGTAGAGGGCGACTAAGAAGTATTGGAGAGAAGTGATTAGGCAAGACATGGCAAGACTGCGGATTTCCGAGGACATGACCCTTGATAGGAAGTTTTGGAGGTCAAGCAACAGGGTTGTAGGTTAGGGGGCTAGAGCTTTTTACTTCATTCCCGGGGTGAGGCGGGGTTGGACAGGATTATCATAGATGGCTTGCGGATTTTATTGAGCCCTCACTATACTTGTTGTTTTCCTTAGCTCCGGACGGTAGATTCTGTCTAATAACATTGCATGCCATTTATTTTATGGTTTTTTTGCTTAGGTTACTATTTCTACGATTTCTGCTGAAGTTACTAATGAATTGTCTCTTCTTTTCTTTTCTTTTCTTGTTTTTATTTTCATGTGCCGAGGGTCGATTGGAAACAGTCTCCCTGCCCTATCATAGTAGGGGTAATTAGGTCTACGTACACATTACCCTTCCCAGACCCTACTTTGTGGGACTTTACTGGATATTTGTTGTTGTTGTTGATTAGTATACAATATAACATGTCCTACATATAGGTAGCATAATCTCTAGGAAAATGTAAGCCATCTTCCTTGACCACTATCCGTTGACAAATTGCAGTTTAGACACATTGTCTGCGAAATGAACTACAGCAAACTCTCAATATAATCTATAGAACAAAGTGCAGGTCTAGTATTTTTCTTCTATAACAATGACGTCCAATTCATTAGAATATAGTAGTACAGGTTCATGTAAACATGGGTGGAGTATTATATTGTAGCGCATGATAAGAATTGGTTAATATTCATTTCGGAGAAAATGAGTCAAAATATTGTTTAATATATAAATTTTAAACATAAAGTCTCTTACTCCGATCCACTTGAGCTATTGGTTAAATTCAAGCGTTTCCTCCCACTAAGTAGGCATTCGAGGTGTCTGAATCATTATTTTTTGTTTCTTTAGATTAGCTTTATCGTTTTCAATTCTCCACAATCTTTTTAATTAATAACTACTTTATCTTGCTCAGTAATAAGTCAAGTAGGACATAATGAGAACACAAAATATGAAAATAGTTGTAAGGTGTTTTAATCTAATGAAATGGCGAGTGCATCTAGAATCACCACTAAATTCTCTCCCCATATGATTATTAGATTCCTCTCAGTGGAACTTGTCTGCCTAACAATTACCCTTAATTCTATTGCACTTGGGCCATCAAATTATTTCATTTCTGAAGGATATTGATACTCAAATGCAAATCCTCAAAATTAGCACTGCATATTGGGAATTCTTTTTCTGTCATTTGAAAATTAACACTGATAATTATATAAATATATTCCCCGTAAGATTAGAGGTAGGTCTGAGAGCAACACAAATAGTTCAAGATTAATTCGATTTCGCTTTACGTATGGCCATTAAAGTGGAAGTGTTTTCTATAAAAATATTCATTATAAAAGTTCGAACCTGAGAATTTTGTTGGAAGTGTGTGAACAAAGTCTCACATGAAAAGTAGAAAAGAAAAATAAAGAGATCTCTATATAAATAGTCGGCAATTTTCATTGTTTACTTTTTTCTAATCATATACATAGTTTATACATTGATTATACATAATTATACACATATAATATATAAATTATGCATGTATTATACCTCCACTAGCTATCTTTAGTTTAAATAATTTGATGAGCAACTATTTGCGTTAATTCTTCAAAAATAATCTATTGATAAGTAGTTGAATATTCTTGACGGTGTGAGACTTTTTGAGAAAATCGTGCGGACTTGATCCAAAACAAATAATATCACAATGTGTCAAAAGTATATTTGGATCGTTTTAATCCAACAATCTCTAATTAAAAGTAAAGAAAACTTATTCATCCTACCGCAATCCTGGAATACAATGCCAACTTCTTCTACGAACCAGTATGTACTGGATCTAAAAGGGAGGCAGTATATTAGAGTACGTAGTCCCGTCAATTGTACACTTTTATCTTTAGAAAGAAGAAAATACATTCAATTTGCAATACTAATTTAATCATGAAGGTGTCATTCTACACCCTAGTTTCCAACACCAAGGCCATATTCTTAAACATCTCTTAAACATTCTAGTTACGACAATAAACCACCCAAAGAGGTGATAATACTACTACCACTGACAACATTAATAGTTTAATATATGATTCTATTATGCCTCAATCCAAAACAATAAAATAGGTAAATCATCTGTATTTATTCTCCTATATATCCAGGTTTATTTCATCCTAATATAAGTAATTTAATTCTTAAAATAAATTAAGAGCTCTCTAAACATCACTGTTACTGTTTCTTTTATCTATTTCTGTACTTTTGATTATGTTATTATTTTTATGTTTTTTGCTGTTGGTATTGATATATTGTCTTTTTCGCCTGCTTGAGCTGGGGGTCTATCTGAAACAGTCTCTCTACCCCTAGGGAGTTGGGATAGGGGTACGTTCTACGTACACTCGACCCTCCCCAGACCCCACTTGTGGGATTTTACTGGGTTGTTGTTGTTGTTGTTGTATACCTCACTCGTTCAATTATTAGTTTAGCTAGCGTTTGACCATAGATTCCCAAATTTGTTTTGAAAAGTCTGTTTTGGGTAAAGTTTGGCTTGAAGATGAAAATGTATTTGGACATACGTTTTCTAAAAATATTTTCCAAATTTATTTTAACAAAATCTATGACCAAACGGGTCCTTAATTTCATCTAGTCGGCATCATATTTATAGATCACTTGCTTCCATAATGTTATGTTATATATCTAAAACAAGATTAGGAAATAACAAAGCTTTAACAATGCCATTAGATTAGATTGAAAAGAGGACACAAAGTTTAAAAGCATTTCCAAATATGCTGTCTATATGTATACAGTGTTGAAAAATTAATTACTAGTATTTCACATGAACGAGTTGAACAGGGAAACTTGAAGATTGTTTAGTCTACATCAGGTCAACAAAGTGGAAGGAGGTTCCCCTTTCTAATACTTAGCTAACACGAAGAAATGATTCCCAATAAATATTGTTAAACGTCAAATCTGTCATGTTTATGACTAGCAGAATTTGATGAGAAAAGAACCCACAAAAGAAATGGACTCAACTATAAGTTAGACCAGTAAACAGTGCTTCACGAACCAAAAGAAGAATGTGTTAGGAAAAATAGGATGATTATAGAGAATAAAAGGTTTAGCTTGAGACGTGTTAAAGACAATGTTTTTAAGGAGTATTTCGCCCACACCATGATGAATAAAATTAGGTGTATCCTCCAAGATTCAACAAGCACTTCTAGTATAAACTAGGAGCAGAAACAACATAGATTAAACAAAGAAAAATCTAGCGCACTACAAGAAAAGAGAAGAAGGATTTGTCTTCAAAAGATCTGTCACACTAATGAAAGGACAAGATAATATATATATATATATATATATAGTAAGATGACTAACTCTTGATAGTCAACCAAAATTAGTATCACTTTATGATGAAAATAATGGATAGATGGCTAACTATCTGTTACAACAACAACAACAATAACAACTACCCAGTATATTTCCACCGAGTGGGGTCTGGGGAGGGTAGGATGTACGCAGCCTTACCTCTACCCTGGAAGGGTAGAGAGACTGTTTCTGAAATGACCCTCGGCTAGAGAAAGTGAAGGGAGCCCTGATAACAAGTGATAGCAAAGACAAATCGTTAGAAAACTAAATCAGATATAACAACAAAGAATATGAAAGAGGTACCTCTATAACAAGATAGTCTATGCAGGCAAAGCGAAGTACTGCTAGCAAAGGTAAGTAGTAACAGACCAGGACACGCGACTATAGCAAACTAAGGAAAAGAGGGAACCATACCAGCATCAATACCAACAAACTAGGGGAGACAAAGAGAAACGTACGACTACCTACTAACCTACCACCCTAATCTTACACCTCCACACCCTTCTATCTAGGGCCATGTCCTCGGTCAGCTCAAGTTGCGCCATGTCCCGCCTGATCACTTCACCCCAAGACTTCTTAGGTCTACCTCTGCCCCTCCTCTCACCTCCCAAGACCAACCTCTCATATCTCCTGACTGGGGCACCTGTGCTTTTCCTCTTAACAGCCCAAACCATCTCAACCTTGCCTCACCCATCTTAGCCTCTACAGGGGCCACTCCCACCTTGTCCCGAATAACTTCATTCCTAATTCTATCCAATATAGTATTCCCACACATCATTCTTAACATCCTCATCTCCGTTACACTCTTGACTGACCAACACTCTGCCCCATACAACATAGTCAGTCTGACCACTACCTTGTAGAACTTACCCTTAAGTTTCAATGGCACATTCTTATCACACAAGACACCGGAAGCGAGCCTCCACTTCACCCGTCCTGCTCCAATACAATGAGTAACATCCTCATATATCTCCCCATCCTTCTGAATTATGGATCCCAGATATTTGAAACTCTCTCTCTTTGGAATGACTTGTGTATCGAGTCTCACATCCCCGTCCGCCTCCTGGGTAAAACCATTGAACTTTCACTCCAAGTATTTTGTCTTGTTTCTGCTTAACTTGAAACCCTTCGAATCTAAAGTATGTCTCCATACCTCCAGCCTCTCGTTAATGCCACCTCGTGTCTCATCAATCATTACTATGTCATCCGCAAAGAACAAGCACCAAGGCACCTCCCCATGAATGTAACGCGTCAAAGAATCCATCGCCAGGGAAAACAAAAACGGGCTAAGTGTTGATCCCTGATGCAACCCCATCTCAACCGAAAAGTAGTCAGAATCTCATCCTGCTGTCCTCACCCGTGTCTTAGCCCCATCATACATGTCCTGAATCACTCTGATATATGCTACAGGCACGCCTCCAGCCTCCAAGTATCTCCAAAAACCTCTCTCGGTACTTTTTCATACGCTATCTCCAAGTCAATGAACACCATATGCAAATCCTTCTTCACCGCCCTATACCGCTCCACCAATCTCCTCACAATGTGAATGGCCTCAGTAGTCGACCGCCCCGGCATGAAACCAAATTGGTTCTCGAAAATAGACACACATCTCCTCAATCACCCTCTCCCACACTTTCATCGTATGGCTTAACAACTTGATACCCCTATAGTTGTTGCAATTTGGACATCCCCATTATTCTTGTGCAATGGGATCATCGTGCTCCACCTCCACTCTTCGGGGATCTTCTTCGTCCTAAAAATGACGTTAAACAACCTAGCAAGCCATTCCAAACCCTCCTTGCCCACACTCTTCCAGAATTCCACCGGGATCTCGTCCGGCCTAGTCACTCTACCCCTACTCATCATATGCATAGCCTCCACCACCTACCCTACTCGTATGCGTCTATAGTATCCAAAATCTCGCTGACACTCCGAGTACTCCAACTCCCCAAACTCGATACCCTTATCTCCTTCCTCGTTCAAGAGTTTATGGAAGTACGCCTTCCATCTCTGTGTAATCTTTTCCCCCTCTACTAACACTCTTCCCTCCTCGTCTTTTATGCATCTCACTTGGTCCAGATCCTAGGCCTTCCACTGCCTCACCGTAGCTAGCATGTACAACTTCTTGTCCCCGCCTTTAACCACAAGTTCTTCGTATAAACGACTAAACATCGCGGTCTTGGCTGCAGTAACCGCCAACTTCGCCTCACTCCTTGCCTTCTTGTACCCCTCCCTGTTTGTCACTCTTCTGCCCCTCGTCTATACTCTCGACTAGCTTCAAATACGCCGATTTCTTTGCTTCCACCTTACCTTGGACCTCTTCGTTCCACCACTAGTCCCCTTTATGGCCACCAGAAAAGTCCTTTGAGAACCCTAACATCTCTCTCTCCGCCTCTCTAATACAATCTGTTGTCATTGACCACATATAGCTCGCCTCCAGGCCCCTAGATCCAGCATCTTCTCCCCCAACTCGATGGCCTTATTCTTAGTCAAAGCACCCCACCTGACCCTAGGAATAACAGACATAGCCCTCATCTTCCTTGACCACCTGATCTCCAAATCCATTATCAAAAGCATATGTTGGGTCGTAAGGTTCTCACTCGGGATGACCTTGCAATCTATGCAAAGACCTCTATCACATTTCCGGAGAAGTAGATAGTCAATCTGGGTCTTGGCCACCGTACTCCAAAAAGTTATCAGGTGCTCCTCCTTCTTCGGGAAATTCGAGTTAGCAATCACAAGCTCATAAGCCTTAGCGTACTCCAGCAACAAAGTACCTCCTCCGTTCCTATCTCCAAACCTGAAGCCACCATGCGCACCGTCATATCGTCCAGGAGACCTCCTTATGTGGCCGTTAAAATCACCCTCTATAATAAGCTTCTCAGTGGGCGGAATACCCCGCACCAACCCATCCAAATCTTTCCAGAATTCTTTTAACCTCCTTATCCAAACCCACATTAGGCGCGTATGCACCAACTACGTTCAGAGTATACCTTCCCACGACTATCTTAATGGCCATCAACCTGTCATTTACCCTCTTAACCTTAACCACTAGCTCTCTTAGGTCCTTGTCAACTAAAATTCCTACCCCATTCTTCCCTCTCACCCTCCCTGAATACCACAACTTAAACCCATCAGCCTCCCGAGCCTTGTTCCTCACCCATCTAGTCTCCTGGACATAAGCTATGTTAATCTTCCTTTAATAGAGAATCTTAGCCAACTCTATCGACTTACCCGTTTGAGTCCCTATGTTCCATGACCCCACTCTCAACCTAGAAGGTGACCCCCCCCCCCCCACCCCCTCCCTCCCTTCCACCCTTTCCCTCTACCCCTCGCTCCCCCTTCTTTCCCCGAGGACATGCCATCACTCCATCATCACTCGGCCTGGACACTAGACCAACACAAAGCTAAAAAGAAGACTACAAAGGAATAGGCTAAACAGAACCTACATGTACACAAGGTGCTAAATAAAGGTTCTGACTAAGTAGAGGAAAACTACGAATTAGATATAATACTAAGGTGATAGACAGAGGCAGATTTAAGCCAACAGGTCTAGCTAAAAATCTACACAGGAAACCGTAGATATCCAAGATACAGGCAAGAAAAAGGAAATAAATAAATAAATGAATAAATAAATAAAATAAAATAAAATTAAAAAATACAACAATAAGAATACCGATACCGTGGACACCAAATAAAAACGGAAGAACCTGGCGTAGGTTTTCCCCGAAGCGTGTCAGAATCCGCTCAAGAACGCTGGCAGGTCCTGCTGCTACCTGTCGTATCATTGTTCGGGAGTCGTCGGGGTTTATGGAACCTGCCAAAAAATTGAACCCACCGAAAAATAGTCTGTCCTCACCGGAAAAATCTGCACATGTCCAGAGAAACAGACACACCCACACGCACACAAAAATAAGGGGTAGCGGGAAAGGGGGAGAAAGAGTGGAAAAAGATGAAGGGTAAGTGTCGCCGGAAACCAATGGTCACCGGACCTGAAACATGCCGCCTGGACACTTGAATCCGGTGGTTAAACAGAAAAGAAGGGGAGGAAGAAGGAGAGAAAAATAAGGGAAAGAAGGAGAGGGTGAGAGAACGGGAAAGAGAGGGTTGGGGAGAGGATGGCAGAGGAGAAAGAACTTACCTGAAGCAACACCTGCTGCGGCGACGGCTGGAGACAAGGCTGCCGGCGTGGGTGCTAATGGAGGGGGGGTTGGCATCGCGGGAAGGGGAGGAGAGGGGGGCGGAGAGAGGGGAACGTTAGAGAGGAGAGAGAAAAATTCCTGAAAGTCTGTCCACACTAGACATGACATGATATAATATCATCATTGTCGCTAACTATCTGTTACAAAAGTAGATATATGGCTAACTATCTGTTACAAAAGAAGACATATTAGTAAATTCCATTAAGGATATTTAATGGTCTTAGCCATTTTAAAACCATATTTGCAGAAAATAAATATGAAGAGAATAAATCAAATTGATTAGTATAATAAATATCATTAATATTATTTTAAGATAATCAACCTAGACATAATTTTAAATACTTATTTTTGAGTTATCAAATTATTTTTCTAACAATCGCCTACATAACTCAAAAAGAATATTAAGAAATATAAAAAATACTTTTGCTGGGTTTTCACAAATGAGCATAATGCGTCGAATTTGGTGCTTGTTGGACTATGAACTAGACCTAGATAAAATAAGATTAAACTGGTGAAGTTTAAAACTTCTATGAACCAAGAATTCTTCTGTAAGTTTAGTGTCTTATCTATCACATTATACCCCCACACACTTTGTTGTTTATCGCGGTTTTGCGCTAATAGGCCATGCGCGCGCCTGGTTTTCATGAGTGCTCTAGAAATTCCGCCACAAATTTCATAAGAGCGGCCCCACTCCACACTCATATAGGTCCATCCATCAAGTGTATTCTGCAGTGCAATACACCACCTACAAAAAGCTATGGATTATTGGATTAAGAGTATAATAACTCAAGCTCACATTTCTTGCAGTCTTGAACTATATACACACACACACCATAGGAAGAGACATAATTTAATAGTGCACGTTTGATCAACTAATGACTTGTTATTACCGATATGAGCCTACTTCATAGGATCTCCAATCACATAGGTTAGGTTACCATCATTGTTGATACATCTCAAATTGGCAAAAGTCTCAAACCCTCGATGTTTCACTTATAAGTCAAAGGATCGGCCAAATTCTCTTTTGACTACACATAAG
>ML262177.1:0-21359 GCA_005239495.1 Nicotiana undulata
CGCCACGTTACGTATTTTACGTAAGAGAAGAGAGAAAAATAACACGTGGGGTTTCACAGATTGGATAACAAAAGATTGGGTAAGGGCTTGAAATTACTTCAAGGGGAAGGTGTTAGGCACCCCTCAAAGTCCACAATTGTGGTTCCCGGCCAAACAAGCTTTGTGAATTTAAAAAAGTAGGAAATAAACAATTAAGCATAAACAAATAAAGGTTTTTTCTTTTTGGAATGGTTCGCAGTCTAAGCGCACATATGTGCTAAAGTTTAAAAGATTCAAGTTCTAAGCATACGTGTGAAAGGTTTTTGAAAGATTTATGATCTAAACGCACATATGTAAAGGATAGGGGAGTCCTAGATTATTTATCCTATAGGATCACATCAGTACAATGCCCGGTAATCACTCCTCATAAGAGTGGCTACACGTGGCATTAGCGCACCGATCATTATATCCATGTCTACCCTTTCTCACCCCTTAGCGGTTATTTAAGCGAGTGTTGATTTAACGACCTCTATGCGTGTTGTTACCCGTCCCTTCTTAATGGTCCTGGAAGAGATTATGAACTCTAATTAAAGGTAGTTCTAGACATACCCCTAAAGTTAAAAGGTGAAAATACTAGGCGACATGCAAGAACAAATAGGACTTAACAAGTAAAGGCAGGAAAGAAGCAATTAGAGGCTCAAGTTTACCTCCATAGATAATGCATGTAATCAGCACGACTCAAGCACAAACAAGGGCAATATTATAAAACAGGATCCTAAAACATGATGTCTAGGTGAGTATCAGAACACAAAAGATATGCAGATTTGGTTTTATTAAACTCAGAAGCATGGGTCCTAATCAGTTTACCTATTGATTTTTAGGTTTGTTAACCATTAAGCAGTAAACAACAAGAGATAGTTTTCCAGTTTTAAAGGTTTATTACCTAAGGCTTTCCTAGGCGTGGGATCATGCATAATAATCACCAGAATTATTAATAATTCAGAAGTTGTTTTTACCTAAGAGCATGTTGTTCTAAGTGATGCAAAGGTGAGATTGTCTTGTGTTTTTACTTAAATAGAATAATCATAGGTGAGACTGTCTTGTGTTTTTTTTCATGCATCAGTAGTTTAACTAGGTGTGATTGAGCGAGCATGAACGAAATCCTAAACACGGTACCTAGTATGCACATATAAAATGCAGAATAATTTATATGCAGAATCCATAAAGCAGGATTTCTAAATGCACATCAACAGTTTATGTTAATATTGTTATTCAGTCTAGAAGCAGGATTTCTAAGTGATAAATAGGGCCAAATGAGATGTTGAAGCAGTAAACCTAAACATGATATCTAGTGCATGACATACTTTGAATGTACTGGTCGTAAACATGGATTCTAATGCACATATAGAAAATATAAACCTAAGGCATGATTTCTACCCATTGATATAGATAACCTATATAGCTACCCTCCCCTTTTCACTATCCATCCCCAATATTCGTTTACAATAATTACTACAAACCAATATTGAATGAATTACATAAGTGGATAAAGGAAAATAAGAAGTTACACTATTGGGAGCCTGAAAACAGGCCCAGATTATACCAAAATTGCCCGGAACCTCATGTGCCTAATGTTTCATAGCCTTTCTCATATCCGGGTGTGTTAGAGTTTCCTCAGGACCTCAAGGGATCCCGGGCAGTGCTCACACCCAAGTTTCAAAACCATTATTGAGTAAGTGCAGTGTGGAAGTGCCAGCCCCAATATATCAGAGTTTAGAGGGATCTCGTAGGGATCCTTAAGTGGTCATACACTGGAGGTGCAGAACTTAAGGACCTAAGAGTAGAGTGAGAGTGCTTGACATAGTTTTCAAAAGGTTTTAGTAGGAAAATAGTGTTGAAAAGAGACTTAGTTGAAACAACTTTGTAAGAATGAGAGAGTTGTTTAGTAAAATGGCTTTGATAAGAATAGGGTAATTAACAACAGCAGACCAAACACAGCACCAAAACAGGTTCAGGAACATTCAAAGAACAACCTTCACACAGGCAGAGGTCTTTTGCATTTGGTGCAGGTAGCAAGACAGAATCATAAATGCTCTAAGGGGTTCATGGGGTTGGGAGATACTATAATCTCAACACAGTTTTAAATCAACACAGAATCATACAAGTTTAGGGGTACAGATTACTTTGCAAAGAAAGGTTTATACCAGAAACCAGATAGAACAAGATCACATTGAGACATACTGTGAAAAGGGGGGGGGGTGACATATGCTGATCCTAAGGAAGGGGAGTACATGACATGCTAAATGAACAATAATGTAACCAGGTCAAATACATGTTTCACAGAAAAACCATAGATAAAAACAGACTAGAAATAGGATGAATTGAAGTAGTAAAAGAAACATATTGCTTTTGGGACTTAAATTGAAATCAGGACATATCAGTAGAGAGACAGTAAACACAAATTGGGAAGCAAGAGAGTATAGTAATCAGCCTTGGCTCACAGCCGGCTGACTTAGAACAATAACAAGTAACCAGAGCAAAGAGAAAGAGAGCAGAAAGTTTGAGTGTGAGAGAGAGAGCTTTTTGAACCAAAGTGTTTGTGTGTTTGTGTTAATGAGAGAGAATGTATATATAGTTTGAAACTATGTAGAATAATAGGGTAAGAATCAAAGTCAGGCAGTAATTAGGGAATTAGGTATCAATTAGTACAGAAATCAGTGTAAGTACTCCTCAATTAAGGGACTTAACCTCAAACGGTAAAGACAAATAAGGAAGGAGATCACATAAGACTAGAATACAACGCATAAGGAAGTATTTTCAGCATAGTGCAAGTATAGGACAAGTAGTTGAGGCTAAGTTCATAATATTCCAATTAAGGAAATAACATATGGCAATTGACAGTATAGTCAAACACATAGTAAGGCAAGAAATAACCTAACGATTGAAAATCAGTAGAGAATATCATAAAAATCACAGGGAATCAAGGATTCAAATAGAAAATAGTATTAGTTAAAGGAATATACCACAGATGAACTGAGTAAACATATTATAGGCAAAAATAGGCAAAGCAGGGTAAAAGAATCATATATGTCAGGGATTCAAACTAGAACATAACACTGATTAGAGTAATTAACACAAATTTCTGAGAATAAGCGGAATAAACATATAATAGTCAAGAATAGGCAAAATTAGAAAGCCTAATAGGTGAAAATCACACAAAATCAGGGATTCGCATAGAACATAGTATGAATTAACAGAATAAACATGATATAGGAGGAAGAAGCAACAATCAGAAAACCTAATAAAAAATAAATCACAAAAGCACAGAATGTTCATGAGAAACAAACACACGTGCCGATTAAACGAACATATTATCAAAGACGGTCTCAAAATTAGGGCTTTTAATATAATAGATCAGGTAAAAAGGAAAAAACATAAGTAAGTCGTTCAAACATACTAGAAATTATAGTACAACACTTAAAAATCAGAAGAAGAATTGTTGTTGAAAAGGGGTTAAGAAACCCTAGTTTGAAGACAAAGAGGCATTTTAGAAAAATCGGAAAAATCTTTAAGGAAACAGTAAAGATAACTCGAATAGACTCATATCTGTTATAGATCTAAGAAGTCAAGAGCTAAAGTTAGGGTTTCAGAGAGAGATAACCCAGAGATGAGAAAATCAGGCTTAGAAACAGTAAGTTTTAGCCGGAGATAGAAGGATCTTACTCGGACGGCCAAGAATGGCCTGAGAACGGCATGAAAGGCCATGGGTCTGAGTTGAACCGCCTCTGGTTCTCTTGAGGACCTTAGGGTAGTAATAATCTGGCGTGTGAGGGAGCCATGGGAGCTAGGGATAGTGGTGGAGCCACCATTGTTACCGGCAAGCCAACGGCCGGTGAGAGGAACTTAGGTTTAGCAGAGATAGCTTGAGAGATGAGAGGAGAGTGTAACGACAGAGAAGAAGAGAGAATGAGAGAAGATGGAATGAGGGTTTGGGGGGGGGGTTTAGTATTTAGGATTAATTTAGGTAAGAAAGGATCTGGTTCGTTGATCAAAATTGATCAACGGTCCAGATTAAACGAGAATTGGGTCAAGTAGGATAGTGGATTGGGCCCGGGGTATTTGGGCTAATTTAATCAGATTTGGGTCTTGTTCAATTAGGCTATAATTGAAATAAACTAGGCTATTTGTGAAATACCCAATGCAAATTAATTAAAAATAGTTCATAAAATAGTTAATAATTATAAAAATAGAATTTCGTGCATAGAAAATAGATTTAAAATGTTTATTTAGTATTTAAAAATATAAATGATTAATTTCTGCTGAAAAAATAGTATAAAATTATATGATTGGGCTATAATTGCAAAGGTATTGCAATTATAGCCAAAAGGCGCCAATTTGGCTAATTATGAAATAATTTGGTCTTAATAGGACCCTAAAATAATAAATGAAATCAAGAATGCCTTTGAAATCATTTGTGATACAATTTTGTAATTATTTATTGGAAATATAAATGCTAGAAAAATTAATAAAAATATAGGAAAATTATGGAAAAATACCAATTGTTATTAATGCATGGTTTTGAAGGTATATATGCAATTCAAAATATAATTTGGGAAATATTGGGTATCAACAAATGCCCCTCTTTACCCGGAAAGGATGAAAGAGTTGTCTGGTAAAGATAGGATGGCTAAGTTTGACCGAGCGAAGCGGTTTGAGAGATTTAGGCCGCACCCTGGATTCTGAGCTGCCTATATGTCCCCGGTTTTACAAGAATCAGGTCGTATGTAGATCCGGATTCATCTGCGAGGTATGCCGGTGTAGTCATTTCAAGAACGGACGCAACATCTAGGGTTTGATGAGTGAACGACTTACAAGAATGGTTAGGTTTGATATGGCTGGGAGAACTGGAGCGGGATCGCTCCCGTTGGGGCAGTCGTTGCTTGCCTGGTTACCTGCAAATAAAAGCAATACAAGCGTATATGGTGCATAAATTTAAACATGATGCAGGTTCCCGTTGGACTATGAAAGTTGCCTTTGGACGGTTAAGGATGACGTCCACAGACCATGATGTCCTGGGCCATGAGTTGTTTGATGAGAGATTCGCAGGACATGAAATGATGTTCTCGGGCCATGCAGATGGTACCTCCGAACGATGATGCCTTTGAATAATGATATGAAAATTGAGAGAGATCCTCAGGCCATGACATGGTGTCTTCCGTCTATGAGGATGATGCTGTTAGACTATGACGCCTTTGGACGGGTTGGCGATATTTCATCCCATGATATGCAATAATATAATGCTGACAAGACAGAGCTTAGTCTTGCGAGTTGAAGGCCAGAGCTTAGCCCGAAAGAGAAGCGAAGTAAATAATGCTAGAGAGACAGCGCTTAGTCTCGGTGAAAAGTAAATTTTAGGCAAAGAATAGGCTCATGCAAGATGGAGGTAGAGCTTAACCTCATGCAGGTAGGAAGGCAGCAATTAGCCTTATGAAAATAGGAAGGCAGAGAGTAGCCTTATGCAAGATGGAGGTAGAGCTTAACCTCATGCAGGTAGGAAGGCAGCGATTAGCCTTATGTAAATAGGAAGGCAGCGATTAGCCTTATGCAAGATGGAGGTAGAGGTTAACCTCGTGCAGGTAGAAAGGCAGAGAGTAGCCTTATTCAAATAGCAAGGCAGAGAGTAGCTTTATGCAAGATGGAGGTAGAGATTAACCTCGTGCAGGTAGGAAGGCAGAGAGTAGCCTTATGCAAAACAATAAATAGCAGATGCTAGTAAGATTTCTTAGTTGGTAGTAGGTTGTGGTGTTGCGATTGTTGTGATAATTGTACTACAGAGTGTGTTATACTTTGTGCTGATAGCAAAATTTGGTAACTGTGTCGAGATTTGTGACTGTGAACATGTTTATTCTTTGTCCCTACATCAAAAGAAAAATCGTGAGTTTTGTGAATGGGGAGGTTGGTTCGTATCCCCGCTGGCTTTGCTTGCCTTGTTCTGCTTGGTCTGATGATCCTGTTTATATCATCGGGGCAGCGTTTCCTAAACAGAGCTTATATTTTAAAACAAACATGCATGGTTTTGTAAAGACATGATATAAAATATATTTCAAGAAATTTAGATGAACCGGCGACCGTGACACGGTTCAAGACATTGCAACCTCTCATGCTACGAAATTTTGAGGGTCCTCCTCAAAATTCTGCCCCAGTTAGATGGGTTGAAGACTCTGACTGTTGCCCATGCTGCGATCGACTGAACTTGCTTCGGAATTTTGAGGGTCTTCCTCAAAATTCTGCCCCAGTTAGATGGGTTGAAGACTCTGACTGTTGCCCATGCTGCGATCGACTGAACTTGCTTCGGAATTTTGAGGGTCTTCCTCAAAATTCTGCCCCAGTTTCCAATTGCGGGGGAAAATGAAATTTTAATTGAATTGTGACCGAACCCATAGGGCTTCCTACGTATCCCCTCTTAAACGGGAATCAGGTCGGGCATAGTTCAATTTACATTATTGAAAAAGCATAGGAAGTTACACATAATATCGTTTGACTGCATCTTAATTGATTGGCTTTGGCCAGACTTCTCCGTCCATTTTTGCAAGTATAAGAGCTCCTCCTGTCAATACTTGGTGAACCATATACGGACCTTGCCAGTTGGGAGAGAATTTCCCTTTGGCTTCATCTTGATGTGGAAAGATCTTCTTCAACACTAGTTGTACCGGTTTGAATTGTCTTGGCTTGACTCTTTTGTTGAAGGATCTGGACATTCTGTTCTGATACAGTTGACCATGATATATTGCATTCATCCTTTTCCTGTCTATGAGGTCCAACTGCTCATAACGGCCTCTTATCCATTATGCGTCGTGAGCTCAGCTTCTTGTATGATTCTCAAGGAAGGAATCTCCACTTCGGCAGGAATAACAGCTTCCGTACCATAAACCAGTAAGTAGGGAGTTGCCCCAGTTGATGTACGGATTGTGGTGCGGTATCCAGTAAGGCAAATGATAGTTTTTCATGCCACTACTTGTGATTTTCTACCATCTTCCTCAATATCTTCTTCATGTTTTTGTTGGCGGCTTCTATAGCTCCATTCATCTGAGGTTTATAGGTTGTAGAATTCATGTGCTTGATTTTGAAAGTCTCGCACATGGATTTCATCAGATCACTATTGAGATTGGAGCCGTTGTCGGTGATGATTGACTCTGGAATTCCGAATCGACAAACAATACGGTCGCGGACAAAGTCTGCCACGACTTTCTTAGTCACTGCTTTGTAAGATGCTTCTTCGACCCATTAGGTAATGTAATCAATAGCTGCCAAGATGAATCGGTGCCCATTTGAGGCGGTAGGCTCGATCGGTCCAATGACATCCGATCCCCAAGTGGCGAACGGCCATGGTGAGCTTGTTGCATTGAGCTCGTTTGGGCGTACTTTTATCATATGTGCATGTACCTGACATCGGTAGCATTTCCGAACATACTAGATGTAGTCCATTTCCATTGTCATCCAGAAATACCCGGCTCTGAGTATCTTTTTGGCCAAGACAAAACCATTCATATGTGGGTCGAAGGTCCCAACATGCATCTCCTCAAGTAGTCTGGAGGCTTCCTTTGCATCAACACACCTCAATAATCCCAAACCGGGAGTTCTCCTGTACAGGATTTTTGCGTTAGGAAAGCAATTGTTGGACAATCTTCGAATCGTGCGTTTCTGATTATGATTTGCAAGTTCTAGGTACTCCCCGTTTGACAAATACTCCTTGATATAGTGAAACCATGGCTTTCCGTCCGCTTCTTCTTCAACATGGACACAATATGCCAGCTGGCTATGGATCTTTACTGTAATAGGGTCAATGAAATTCTTATCTGGATGTTGTATCATGGATGATAGAGTGCCTAATGCATCGGCGAACTCGCTCTGAATTCTGGGAACGTGCCGAAATTCCGTCTCTGTGAACCTCTTTCTCAATTCCTGCACGTGGTGCAGATACAACAGTATCTTGGAATTCTTAGTAGCCATTTTTCTTGTACTTTGTGTATTAGCAAATCTGAGTCACCAATTACCAGCAGCTCCTGAATATTCATGTCGATGGCCATATTGAGTCTCAAGATGCAAGCTTCATACTCTGCCATATTGTTGGTGCAGGGGAATCTGAGTTTAGCGGATACCGGATAATATTGACCAGTTTCTGATACCAGGACAACTCCAATGCTGACTCCTTAGAAATTGGCTGCTCCGTCGAAGAACATCCTCCAACCGTCATAGGATTCAATAATGTCTTCTCCTATGAACAACACTTCTTCATCGGGAAAATACATTTTCAGGGGTTCGTATTCTCCGTTCATAGGGTTCTCGGCAAGATGATATACCAATGCTTGTCCCTTGACTTCTCTCTGAGTCACATAAACAATATCGAACTCACTCAGCAGGATTTACCACTTGGCCAGCTTGCCAGTGGGCAGGGGCTTCTGAAAGATATACTTTAAGGGATCCATTCTTGATATGAGATATGTTGTGTAGGCATAGAAGTAATGCCTCAGCTTTTGTGCTACCCAGGTTAGAGCACAATAGGTACGTTCCAGTAGAGAATATCGTGCCTTGTATGCACTGAACTTCTTACTTAGATAATAGATAGCTTGCTCCTTTCTTCCTGTCTTGTCGTGCTGCCCCAGAACGCAACCAAAAGCTCATTCTAATACTGCAAGGTAGAGTAGCAATGGTCTACCTGGCTCTGGCGGGACAAAACCTGGTGGCGTTGACAAGTATTCCTTGATTCTGTCGAAAGCTTTTTGACAATCCTCGGTCCATTTGGTCGCAGCATCTTTCTTTAGCATTTTGAATATTGGTTCACATATGACTGTGGACTGGGCTATGAACCGGCTGATGTAGTTAAGTTGTCCCAGAAAATTCATCACATTTTTCTTGTTCTTTGGCGGTGGTAACTCTTGGATGGATTTGACCTTTGATGGATCCAATTCTATCCCTCGGCGATTGACGATGAGCCTAAGCAATTTCCCAGCAAGAACCCCAAACGCACACTTCACTAGGTTTAATTTCAAGTTGTACTTCCGCAATCTGTCGAAGAATTTCCTCAAATCTGCTATATGGTTGGTGTCTCTCTTGGACTTGATGATGACGTAGTCCACATATACCTCGATCTCTTTATGTATCATGCCATGGAAGATAGTGGTCATAGCTCTCATATAGGTGGCTCAACATTTTTTAGGCCGAATGGCATCATCTTATAACAGTAGACTCCCCACGGCGTAATGAAAGTCGTTTTCTCAGCGTCTTCCTCATCAATCCAAATCTGATGGTATCCAGCGAAACAATCCACGAATGACTGAAGTTCATGATTGGCACAATTGTCAATCAGGATGTGTATGGTCAGAAGAGTGAAATCATCCTTCGGACTGGCCCGGTTGAGATCCCCGTAATCGACACAAACTCTGACCTTTCCATCCTTCTTGGTTACCGACACGATGTTGGCTAACCATGTTGGGTATTCAACCACCCTGAGGACCTTGGTGTTGATCTGCTTTGTAACTTCCTCTTCAATTTTCAGACTCTCATCAAGATCCAGAAAGGATCGAGATGAACGAAATAGAGGTCATAACACATATGCGAGAATTGGAGACTATAACTTCAATGTAAGTACTTCTGAGTTATTTACAGTATTAAGAAATATGGGTGATAAAGTTCGATGGCCCAAAGAAATGAGATCAAATCCAAACAGAAGGAACCTAGACTTTTGGTGTGAATTTTACAACGACCACGGGCACAGAACATCAGAATGCAGGTTATTGCAAGGTGAGGTAGAACATTTGTTAAAACAAGGCTATCTAAATGAATTATTTAGTGAAAAAAGGTAAGAAGACATATATGAAGAACAAGCAGGAGCCCCCAAAACCACCGTCTCCGAAGAGAACGGTAAATGTGATAAATGGAGAAAAGGAGGTTAACGACGTGACCTATACTGCAGCAAAAAATACAACAAAGTTCACAATAACCCACGGGAACAGATTCGTGAAACCTTGGAGGCTGATTGCATAACATTTGACGATGCAGATGCAAATGGGTTACTAATCCCACACAACGACGCACTGGTAATATCTTTAATTATATATGACACTAACGTGAGAAGAGTATTGATTTCAGGTAGTTCAGTTAACATCATTCTACTGAGAGTGGTGGAAGAGATGCTAATGGGAGACCAAATAATTCCAAAAGCACATTCCTTATCCGGATTCGATAACTTTACTGTCATAACAAAGGGAGAAATTGCATTGAGTACTTATGCAGAAGGCGTCGTCAAAGAAATAATGTTTCAAGTTATTGATACAGACATGGCCTACAATGCAATAATGGGAAGACCGTGGATTCATGACATGGACGCGGTACCATCTACTCTACATCAAGTTATCAAATTCCCTTCAAAATGGGGAATTCAGCAGATTCAAGAAGATCAACAAATTTCGAGAAATATCAATTTAGTAATGCACTCGAATAAAAAATACACAGAGGAAAAATTAAAAGATGCAGGAGCAACTCAAACAGATGCGGGATCAAACGATAAAGACACGGTGAATCAAATCACCACAGATGTCGCATCAAAACATACAGACATGGATTCCAGACCTGATGTTATTCAAGAACCAGAAGAGAATGAAAACATAAAGACAACTACTGAGGAGCTCGAAGTTGTTCCACTGTTCGATCATAAGCCTTAACAAAAAATCCACATAGGAGCAAGGTTAAGCCCGACCAGGAGAGGTACGTTAATTGAATACTTGATATCTAATGAAGATTGATTTGCCTGGTCCCATTCAGATATGACAGGTATACCCCCAGAGGTGATGACTCATAAACTGAATGAGGACCTATCATTCGTGCCTATCAAGTAAAAGAAAAGGAAGTAGGGATCATTCAAGAGTCAAGTGATCGATGAAGAGGTACAGAAACTCCTAAAAATTAGTTCAATACGCGAGGTAAAATATCCATATTGGTTAGCTAATACTATAGTAGTACCTAAAAAGAACGGTAAATGGAGAGTATATGTAGATTACACTGATTTAAGCAAAGCATGCCCAAAGGATTCATTTCCTTTACCGCACATAGATCAAATGATTGATGCCACTGCAGGTCATGAATTGTTATGATTTCTAGATGCATATTCTAGCTATTAGTCAGATAAAAATGGATCCCTTAGACGAGGAAAAAACTTCCTTTATTACAAACAGGTGGACTTACTGTTACAAAGTCATGCCTTTTGGCTTGAAAGATGCTGGAGCCATGTATCAAAGGCTAGTGACCAAGATGTTCTAGGAACATCTGGGGAAGGCAATGGAGGTATAAATTGATGACATGTTGGTGAAGTCCACACGGGCTGATGATCACTTCCAACATCTTTCAACTACGTTCGACATCCTCCGCAAGTATAATATGAAACTAAATCCAGAGAAGTGCGCCTTTGGCGTTGAATCAGGTAAGTTTTGGTTTTCTCGTATCAAATAGAGGCATTGAAGTAAATTCTGCTCAAATTAAAGCTATTGAAAAAATACCCGATATACTCACGAGCAAAAAAGAAGTTCAAAGGCTGACAGGTAGGATCGTAGCTTTAGGAAGATAAATTTCAAGATCTTCGGAGAAGAGTTTCAAATTCTTCTCAGTACTAAAGAAGCATAATCGGTTCTAATGGAATGAAGAATGCCAGCAGACCCTCAAAAATTTGAAAGCATACCTATCAAATCCCCCATTATTATCAAAACCAAAGGAAGGCGAAAGGCTGTATATTTATCTTGATGTTGCAGAAATAGTTGTGAGTGCAGTCTTGGTAAGGAAAGACAAAGGTAAGCAATCTCCTATTTACTATGTAAGTAAATCCTTATTGGATGCTGAAACTAGATACCCTCATCTAGAAAAATTAGCCTCGGCTCTAGTTATGGCAGCAAGGAAGTTAAGACCATACTTTCAGTGTCACCCAATTGTTGTTGTAACTTCATACCCATTAAGAAATATCCTGCATAAACAGGAGCTATCAGGCATATTGGCTAAGTGGGCAATAGAACTAAGCGAATACGACATCGTATATCAACCTATGACAGAAATAAAGTCTCAAGTCTTAGCCGATTTTGTCGCAGATTTTAATACTAGTATAATTCCTTAAGTAGAAAAAGAGTTACAGATCTTTACCGGAGCTAATCCAGGAGCATGGACTCTCTTCACTGACGGTTCTTCTAACGTTAAAGGAGTTGGTCTAGGAATTGTTTTGATACCACCTGAGGGTGAAAAGATAAGGCAAGATATTAATGTTATCCTATCACTATCAATGAAGAATAGTACGAAGTTGTCATTGCAGAGCTTGAATTTGCACGAGAACTCTCAATAAAGCAGATCGTGATCAAAAGTGACTCTCAACAAGTGGTAAACCAGATGCAGGGGACTTACACCGCTAGAGAGACTCGAATGTAGTAATATTTGGAAAAGACACGAGACCTAGTGAGGCAATTCCAGTCATGGAAGATCGTGCAAGTTCCCAGAGAGTAAAACGCATAAGCGGATGCGTTAGCTAACCTCGCATTAGTTACAAACGTAACGAATAATGAAAATGCTATTGTGATACATTTATTCCATTCAGCAATTGACCAGGACCATAATGAGGTAACATTTAATAATTTAACTTGGCATTGGAGAAACAAAATTGTAAATTTTTTGCAGAATGGTACCGTGCCTGAATATAAGAAAGAAGCTCAAGCACTTCGACAAAAAGTTGTACGGTACTGCCTAGTTCGTGACACTTTATATTGCAAAATGTTTGGTGGTCCCCTAGAAAGGTGCCTCGGACCTAATCAAACAGAATACGTGATGAAAGAAGTACATGAAGGACGTTGTGGAAACCACACAGGTGGAAGATCTCTAGTCAAAACTCTAATCAGAGTAGGGTATTATTGGCCTAAGATGGAAGAAGATGCCAAAAATTTTGTAGCTAAATGTCAGCGGTATGCTAACAACATGCATCGACCCGCAGCATTACTACATCTGGTTATATCACCTTGGCAATTTATGAAGTGGGGAATGGATATAGTAGGACCTCTACCCCAAGTCAAAAGGAAAGGTATGGTTTTTACTTGTATTAACAGATTATTTCTCAAAATGGGTGGAGGCAGGTGCTTTTAAATAGGCACGAGAAAAAGAAGTGAAAAGCTTTATCTGGCGAAACACCATATGCTGCTTTGGTGTCCCGAAGGAAATTGTATGTGATAATGGCCCAGAATTCATAGGCTCACAGATCACAGAATTCTTCCAAAGTTGGCAAATCAAACGTATCACTTCTTCACTGTATCACCCCGTAGCTAATGGGCAAGTTGAGTCAACAAATAAGATCATCATCAATAATTTGAAGAAACAGTTGGAAAAATCGAAAGGAATTGGCCTGAATAGCTACTAGGAGTATTATGGGCTTACAGAACTACAATAAAAAACAACCACGACCCGGAAGCCCTAATAACAGTGGAAATTGGTGAACCAAGTACGAGATTCACAACATCAACAGAAGAAACAAACAAGAACGAGTTGAGAACAAATTTGGATTTACTTGAGCAAAGGAGAGAAGCCGCTTTAATACGCATGGAAAATCAAAAGCAAATTATAGAGTCGTACTACAACAGAAAAGCTCACCTCATTTATTTTAAAATAAGGGACTTAGTCCTTAAAAAAGTCTTTCAATCAACAAAGGAGGCTGGAGCAGGAAAGTTAAATCCAAATTGGGAAGGACCCTACAAAGTGCACGATATTGCTGGAAAAGGTGCTTATGAGCTGGAACCCATGGACGACGGGATTTTACCAACAAGTTGGAATGTTGTTCATTTGAAGAAGTATTACTTCTAAGAAAAAGGATTACCCACGGTCAGGTATCATTACATACGATTTTATTTAGTACAGTTAAAGTTATACTAACCATTTTAGATGATAGGCAAAAAGCTAACCCATAACTAAATGATGATATTATACCTGATAGACACGAGGAAGTAATTGAATTGCCGGTCTAGAGTTACAACCTTTCTGATGGACATTTCGAAGGGTTAAGCAGTCGTCATCTAAACTACATACCTTCGAGTCCCGTATGTTTTTCCTTTTCAGGAAAAGGACCACAAGAATGAATAGTCAAGTGCTCGAGATTTCATTCTTCAAAGCTCAAACACTTGGGGTACTATACAGTATGGAAGGCAAAGAAGACTATGAAAAAAAGTCAAAGCTCAAGAACGAAGACTAGCAAGAAGTCAGAGCTAAAGCCTGGAGACCTATTTTTACCCAACAAATCAAAAGTTGCGAGCAAAATCAAAGAGGTGAAGACTATCATACAAAAGCCTGATTCAGAAACCTACAAAAAACTTGCTCGTAAATGTAAACGAATGTTTAGGTTAAAGGAAAAATTTAATTATGGGTTGAAAATTGTACCCTTGTAGTTGTTCAAATATGTTGTAAAAAGAAAACAGTTACGAAAGAGTCATAGACGATATTTGAACACATTTAAAGTGTTAAGAAAGTTCAAATAATACAAAAACTTTCTTCAGAATATTACTCAAAGGAACATATGAATTCCTATCTCTCTTTTGTATATTTAAACCATTATGAAGTTGAGACGTCTTCTTCATTAAGCGTCGTTCATAAAAGGGCCATCTTTTACAAATCGTGCTTGTTTAAAAAAGACACGAAATATTGAAGCATTTTTAATGCAAAGTTAAATAACAAAGGGTGAAACAAAAACCCGAACATAAAGCATTTGCATGCAAACACTTGGAGACTAAGAAATTTAAATATTAATATTATACGATGGTAGACACTAAGTATCGACTTAGTCCAAACCGAATTTGTTTATACAAAAGTTCCCCTAAGTTGTCATTGTAGACTTACCAACCAAACTTCACCCCCAAATGGGACCGGGGTTAACCGCCAAATGATTCAAAGAAAAAAAAAGAGGTTTTGATAAACACTTTCACTAGACACGGGGGGGATTATCTTCAGGAGAAGCTTGAGATGGCAAGGGTTGGGCAGCAGCTTCATCAGGAACGATCTCATCACCCATGGGAACTTCAACTTTTAGTGACAAAAAATTTTGACCTTGCCGAGACTTTTCAGTTGTCTCCTTAGTTTTGGCAATTTCACCTTGTAAGTAAAAAATTTCCTGGCCCATTTCCGTCAATGTGTTAAGCCGAGCATTCAAATAATCCACACTCACATAGACAGCTACCTTATCCTCGAGAGATTCGTAGTCCTTCTCCCATTGTTCAATGTCCGCTCTCTGTTCATCTCTTTCAACCACAGCAGCATCATAAAAAACTTGTAAAGGGGCAAGGCATCTCTCCAGAAATTGAATCTTACTTGAGGATTCACGGAGGTCTTCTTGAGTTTGAATAAGTGATTGCACAAGTTCACCAGCATAAGCCTCCTCTTGGTTTAGCAAAGCCTTCAAGCTTCTTATCTCTTCTGAAGCACGGGAAAGCTATTCTGCAAATGAGGATTCCGAGATGTTCTTATCCTTGCCTACTTGATTCGACGAAGCCTTCTCAATGGCTAATTTTGCTGCTATCACTCTTACCTGCTGCTCTAAGGTACACTTTTCCTCCTCTACTGCTTCCATATCAAGTTGAAGGCTCTCAAATTACTCCTTCCAGTTATCAGCCTCTCTATGATAGTCATTCATTAACTGCTCCGTATGGACGATCCTTTTCATCAACTATGTACCAACGAGATTGATCTACACAAAAAAGGGAAGTTAGATACGGTAAAGGTTAATTTTAAAGAAGGAATAACATGAAGGATACCTTTAAGGATGAGTGTACAATCTCATTAATCCAAGTCAAGGAGCTATGACTATCCAATTTAGACTTCTCAACCAGGCCTATCAGATGCTTCAACCACACATCCGCCTGGCCTAATTTCTTTAAGAGGCTACCTCCCGCAGGCACCTCAATCATAATTTGCTTCATCTCCCCATTACTAGAAAATCCTACTTCGACAATAGAAGGCACGAGAGTAGGGGTAGATGAAGGAGACACGGGTGGAACAGGTGGGGGAGCAGAAACAGCAATATGCGCGGAAGATTGAAGCTCCACTGGAGCAGATGGAGGAAAAATGGCAAGAGGCGCCTCCTCTGAAATTGAGTCAAAACCTTGATGGAACAACTGTTCAATTGATTCATTGGATGTGAAAGGATTTTCTTCTTCAGAGTGTAGAGGGACGTAATGCTCTGACTCAAGAACGGAAGATGGACCAATAAGAGGAGTAGATTCGTCATCAGACACGACCCGTCTTCTTGCTCGTGGCCTCCGAATCAACGAGCCTTCTTCCTGCTCTTCCTCATCTTCCAAGGTGTGAGACCTATCTGCTTTCCTTTTTGACGAAGAAGAGTTCAAAATAATTTCTTGAGCCTTGGCCAGAGAAATCTTTGAGGCAATTATTGCAGCAGCAGTGGCACCACGAGCAGGAAACCCTAACAAATAATAGGGATTAGAGAAGCTCAAAAAGGAGAGAAAGGAAACGTAAAACAAAACCTACCATGGGTTTTCCCTTTCCAACCAAACCTCGCCGCGAGGTACTTCCAAGAACGTTCTTCCATTGAATCAATCAACAACAATTTTTCTACCCAACCACAAAAATCGGAGATCTCCTCGACTGTTCCGATGGTTGCTGAAAAAAGAAAAAAATAGTCACGGTACTGAAAATCTATTAAGAATAAAGAAGAAAGTGAGCAAACTGAACTCACGTGCAAACTTCCAATTCTCAGGGAAAGGGAGATTTTCTTCACTCACTAATCCTTTTGTAGGAGCAGCAACAAACCGGGCATACCAACCTCTATCTTTATCATCATCGGGGATGACTAAAACTCTCTTACTTCTAGCCACAAGAGTAAAAACTCCTTGGTGGAACAACTTAGGAGAGTAGAGATGAATAAGATGATAAAAGGTAAAAGGAACAGAAGCCATGTTAGCCAAATATATAAGGCATGCTACTGCCCTCTGGATAATAGGACCGATTTGTCCCAAACACACGTTTAAAAATCGACAAAACTCTATAATCACAAGGTCGATAGAAAGCTTGAACCCTAAAGTAAAGGGGTAAGTATATACAAAAGAATAGCCAGTTTTGTAAGAAGTTATTCTATGTTTTTCATTGGGGACTAAGACTGGAAAGTCAGATTTTCCGATAACAATCACTACGCACAAGAGAAATCAAACCTTTAGTGATTTGAGAAGGGTAAAGATCAGCGCGATCATGAGATGTCATGGACGAAAGTTGTTTTCTTATGGCTTCACTGTGATTTACAAAAGAAAATTCAGCGGGAACAATCTCATCAACCTTTGGTTCACGAAGTGGTTCACTGGATTCTCTACTCTTAGAAGAAGATCTAGAAGCTATAGCACTAGAAGAAGATGGAGTAACACTAACCCTAGAAGTTTGTGGGGAGGGGGGGGGTAACGTTACGTGGAGAAGAAGAACCTATAGAAGGTGTTGAACCCAAGCTCCTTAATCTACCGCCCCTCCTACTCTGGATCGGAGCAGAAGAAGGAGATAATTCATCTACTATAATTACCTTTTTGGGTTCTTGATTTGAAGAAGACATATTTGCATGAAAGAGGAACTTAAAAGCAGGGAAAGAAAGATAGAAGTTTTTTCGTAGAAGCAAAGGCAAAAAAGAGGTATTTATACACAAAGGCAACCGTCAAAAAATGAAAAAAAGCACTGATGTGAAAGTCATTATTAAGACTGTCACTTCGTGACTGATGCAGCCGCAAAAAGCCTTATAAGGCACTGATGAATTGCAGACCGAAAACACCACGTGGCACATGCATTAAATGGAAGTGACAAGCGACGAGTACGTTCAGAGACATATTTAATTGTAAGAGTAAAACGACGGCAAAAAAATCCCGCCATAAATGAGTATCCACTTACCAAATATTTAATTGATAAGTGAATGGTAAGTGGGGGGACAATGTGTAATGGTAAAAAATAGACTCGACACGTGTAATATTTCTGATGACAAAGCAATCTACGTGGAGAAATGGAAGCATGACAGCTGGATAAGAGTTTAGAAAGAGGTACGGGACAAGGAGATACGGAATAATACACCCACGAGACAATTAGAAGCGGGAGCTCTTGTCTAATTGAGGAGTTGAAGAGACATGGTCAGAATGAACCAAAGCAGAATAAAGGGCAGATTCAAAGATCTTCATTCAATGAGCCAAAACTTTACAGAATCTTCACGCATTAGTTACGATTACCTATTGTAACGTTACATTGATGGTATTATTAATCATTAATGCTCAATCATTAAGAAGAGTAGACGTGATATTAAGAAATTTCCTATAAATGGGAGTAAAATCTCACTTGTACGGAGACGTTCAAATCACTATTTGAATATATTTACATTTCTGTGCTCTTATTATTTTCTTATTTTACAAGTCAATTTTCTATTATTATTCTTAGTGAATTTTCTTGGTTATCAGAAGTCCGAATACTTCTTAAAATAGCTTTGAGTAAAACTCCGGTTCTTTGGTTAAACAAAAAGCAACATAGCAAATCACATAAAATACATGGCTCACATAAGAAGTCACAATCATTCCAACACAAAAATAACAACAAAGAGTCACCCCGAGGTACCACACCTCATAATTAAGTCGCATTTATTTTTTTTAAAAATTTGGAAATAGCTCCATGCGCTTTATCCCCCTTATCTCGTCACGTGTGCTTCAAATGAAGTAATTTCCCTTACTAGCAAAACGAGCATAAATCCTCCTTATCTCTCCGCGTGCGAATCAATATCACCACCCTTAAACCACCGCATGCGCATCTCATCACAATACAATACTCAACTCGCACCACACGTGCCCATATGCATAATGTTTCCACAATAATAATACCAATGCTACAACATTTCTCAAACAACAATACCATGCCACAATATTTCTCAATCAACAATAAAAATGCCACAACAAATCATATCCCGCGGCTCAACAACAAGGTATACAAGAGTCTCAACGACAACAGTAAGAAACGGAAGAATAAACTCAACCATGAAAAGATATTTCATGTGATAACAACTTCAAATAAATGGAGAAGAAGAAACTCAACATTGAAAGGTAATAAGTGTATTAATAACTTAAATTAAATGCGTATAAGAATAAACCCAACAATGAAAGATGAAATATGTAATAACAACTCTAATTTAATGCATAAAAATAAATTCAACAATGAAAGATATAACACGTAATAATTCTTCAATTAATGCAAAAGAGTAAACTTAACCATGAAAGATATAACGTGTAATAACACCTTCAACTAGTGCATATAAATAACCTATGTCACGACCCAAAATCCATAAGGTCGTGATGGCGCCGAACACTACTGTCAGGCAAGCCAATCATTTAACTGTTAAGTTAGATTCATGTTTTAGCATTTTGAAATTGTTACTTTTCCTTTATTGCATGGTAACTGAATAAAATCCGATAAATAAATACGATAGTTTAATATTCCATTTTAATAAAATACATCCCAAACACCTCCCAGAACCCGGTGTCACAAGTGCATAAGAAAATTTCTAAGAATTTTACAGATACTACAATGCTTGTCTGAAATACAAATTGGACAAGGAATTTAAAAATAAAGTACAATACATCTGAGGGAGACTCCGTCGGCTGCGGGTCGACTCCGGATGGTGCAGCTCGTCTAAGTCTCCAAGTCAGCCACATCACTGCGTCAAGCAAGGCCACTAGCTATGAATGTACATGTGCAGTAAAAATGCACAGCAAGTATATCATGAGTACAAAAATAACGTGTACTCAGTAAGTATCCCGCCTAACCTCGAAGAGGTAGTGACGAGAGATCGAGTTTGACACTTGCTAGGGGTCCATTTAATATAATCAAGTTACACTAAACATGAATATCATAGGCAATTTAACATGTAGGGATAGGAAATATCAACTTCTTTCATAGTTAACACTTTAAAACTTCATCATTTCAGTTGACAATTTAAAATTCCCAGGACAATAAGCAGGTAACAGGTACAGAAAGTACGCAACAATTATCATGCGCATGAAATGCCGAGGGTCGAACGGAGCGGACCAACAATAATAAAATGTGCACTGCCGAAGGGTCGGATGGCTCGAACCATAGATACATCTATTTTCCCCGCTCGCGAATCGATCATGCGACGCGGTCATATATAAATAATAGAGTATTCCTGCTCGCGAATCATACATGCAACTCAGGTACCCATAGATACACATATTCACACAATAAATCCACATTTTTATCAGGAAAGCAGTTACTCAAGAAAGTGGTGAAATTCTCTTTTAAGAAACACGAAGATAGTATTTAAATCTTTTTCTGGAAATTCATTTGCCAAGTTTAATAATGTCTAAACATTATAAATTTATCAGGAACACAATTATCCACTAAAGAATCCATTTTATTCTAAATAATTAAGACGAGTAAACTCTAACCTTCTTAGGTATTCAATTACTAATTCGACAATATTAACAGTCTAATATCATTGGCAAGATCGCAAGTACAACAAGTAAGGCATGCTAGTGGGTCCTAGACTACCTAGACACAAGCATAATAGTAGCTACGCACGGACTCCCGCCACCTCGTACGTGGGTAGCCCCCGCAAATAGTAGCACTTATTCAATTAGTTCACCTATGGGGACAATTCCCCCTCACAAAGTTAGAAAGGAGACTTACCTCACTCCGAAATCCCATAACCGACTTCCAAGCCTTTCCGACGACTCCAATTGATGCACAATGTCCCAAAACTACCAAATAACGGGCAAACCAATGAACATTCACTCTAATACTTGTAACAATTCAAATTATATAAATTCCCAACCCCGCTCGAAAAGTTGACCAAAATGCCCTCGGGCCCACGTGCCCAGATTCCGAAATTTTCCGAAGATAATGATTACCCATGACCTCGCAAACTCAATTATATGATATTCTCTCAATTCCATACCCAAGTTCATGGTCAACATCCAAAAATACATGTTCTAGGTCTTTGTTCAAAAATTCCCAAATTCCCACCAATTTCACGTCTAATCTATGCATAATCCAAGGGTTTTAATTCAAAATGGAAAGAAATTACTTACCTAGAGATGCTTGATGAAAATCCCCCTTGAAGCTCTCCATAATTGTCCAAGCCAAAGTGAAAAATGGAAGAAAATGAGCCAAGTCCGTTTAAAATAGCACACTGCCCAGACGACCCTCCTATGCGATCGCATGACATCCTTCGCGATGGCACACACCAACCTTGATGCCTCCTTAATTTCTTATGTGCGATCGCACCCCAACACCTGCGTTCGCATAGGCCAAAACAGTAACCCCCCCCCCCCCTT
>ML262178.1:2723-26196 GCA_005239495.1 Nicotiana undulata
CATGCAAATGCCTGCAATCCCTGTATTTATACGTAATATAAAGTAAATCTCCAAAATAACGTAGTCTAAGGGTTTGAGGAAAAACCAGTTGGAAATCTCGAAGAAAAATCATTAAATCAGTTTCAAAGAATAGTAACGATTGGAAAATCAGTTAGAAATCAATTTACCATGATAAATCTTAAGTTATTATGCAATTTAAATGATAACAGTAATAATAGAGTTGAAAAGGAAGCATTATGTAGAAAGAAATAAGGAACTTCAGTGAAAATATCCCGTGCACGCGCTCGTGACATCACGTACACGGGGTTTTTATAGCAAAAACCAGTAAAAATGCCTAAGGGAAATCCCCCAACACAGAGTTAGGCAAGCCACT
This sequence comes from Nicotiana undulata, assembly GCA_005239495.1. Taxonomy (NCBI): domain Eukaryota; kingdom Viridiplantae; phylum Streptophyta; class Magnoliopsida; order Solanales; family Solanaceae; genus Nicotiana; species Nicotiana undulata. The sequence goes on from ML262178.1 coordinate 3,097, forward strand.
TACCTCAACTGTGCAAATCAACCGCTAATCAATCTCTTGCCACGAGTATCCAACTCCGGGTGGCCCAAATCTATTCAATTCGATGGGATAACGTAAATATAAATTCAAGAAATCGAAATAACTAATTAATACAGAACTAATACGCGAAATTAGAAAATTTGACCAAAACGCTCCTCGGGCCCACGTCTCGGAATCAGGAAGAATTTATATTTTCTGAACGCTTGTTCGCTCACGAGTCTAACCATATGAAAATCTCTCAAATCGGAGGTCAAACACCTAATCGAAACCCCAAAAATCGGTCTAGGAAGTTTCTTTCAATTTTCCCCAATTTCAACTCCAAAATCTCGAATTTAAAGGTGGAATTTAAGATTAGGAACATGGGAATTAACCTATGGTGTATAGTAATCACTTACCTCGATTACCCAGGTGAAAATCCTCTCAAAGATCGCCTCTCCCGAGCTCCCAAGACTCAAAAATGGTGAAATAACATAACCCTCGGATTTTTGGAATATGAACAGGGATTTCCGCGCCTGCGGTCCCTTTCACCGCACCTGCGGTACCGCACCTGGGGAAAAAGGCATCGCAGGTGCGGGGTTCAGTTAAGATGGACAGAGGTCGCGCCTGCGGGCCTTTTGTCGCTAGTGCGGCTCCGCGCCTGCGGAAACCCAATCGCACCTATGGAGACTAGGAAGGCCTGGCCCAACCTTGCACCTGCGGCTAGGGGGCCGCTTTTGCGAGCTCGCACCTGCGGAATTTCCATCGCAGGTACGGAAACACCAGAAGGAGCCTGGTTCAGCAATTTGCCAAGTCCAAAATTCTCCCGTTAAGCATCCGGAACAACCGCGAGGCCCCCGAGGCCCCCGGGACCTCAACCAAAACCACCAACTGACCCCAATATCTCATTCCAACTTAGTCGATCCTTAAAAACACGTCCCATAACATCAAAATACCCAAAAATACATAGATTCAAGCCTAAGAATCATATGGATTTTCAAGAATTCACCCCCGACGCCGAACCACGTCTTAACTCGTCCGAATGACCTCTAATTTTGCACACAAGTCATAAATGATATTCTGAACCTGCTGTCGCTTTCGGAATTCCATTCCGAGTCCGATATCAAAATCTCACCTATCGGCCGAAATTGCCGAAGTTCTAACTTTCGCCAATTCAAACCTAAATCTACGTCTGGCCTCAAAAACACATTCCGAACACGCTCCCAACCCCGAAATCACTCAACGGAGCTAACGGAGTCGACGGATTTCCATTCAGGATCCGTCTTCACCCAACTCCCGTTTCGGCCCAATTTCTAAGGTTGAAGCTCACCTTAAAGGACTATATGTCCAAAAACACTCCAATTTTCATCACTCAATGCTCTGACTCGTTCCATTAACCTAATAAGACATGGGGGGAACAATTATCAGGGGATCGAGGCGCTAACTCTCCAAAACGACCAGCCAGGTCGTTACATTCTCCCCCTCTTAAGAAAATCGTTTGCCTCAAACGAGTATAGAAACATACCTGAGGCTGTGAATATGTGAGGGTACTGACTCCGCATATCTTGCTCGGTCTCCAAAGTCGCCTCCTCGATCAGATGACCTATCCACTGCACCTTGTTTGAAGCAATATCCTTCGATCTGAGCTTTCTAACCTGCCTGCCCAAAATGGCCACATGCTCCTCAACATATGATAGATCCTTGTCCAACTGGACTGAGCTGAAATCCAACACATGAGTCGGGTCACTGTGATACTTCCGGAGCATGGACACGTGGAATACCGGATGAACACCTTCTAGGTTGGGAGGCAAGGCCAACTCATAAGCAACCTCCCTAACCCGCTGCAATATCTCAAAAGGGCCAATGAACCTCGGACTCAGCTTACCCTTCTTCCCAAATATCATGACGCCCTTCATCGGCGATACCCGAAGCAAAACCCGATCACCAGCCATGAATGATAAATCACGAACTCTCCGGTCTGCATACCTCTTCTGTCTGGATTGGGCTGTGCGAAGTCTATCCTGAATCACCTTCACCTTGTCCAAGGCATCCTGAACCAAATTCGTACCCAACAATCGGGCCTCACCCGGCTCGAACCATCCAACTGGAGACCTGCACCGCCTACCATATAAAGCCTCAAACGGCGCCATATGAATGCTGGACTGATAACTGTTATTATAAGCAAACTTTGTAAGGGGTAAGTACTGATCCTATGATCCTCCAAAATCCATCACACAAGCACGAAGCATATCCTCCAGAATTTGAATAGTGCGCTCGAACTATCCGTCCATCTGAGAGTGGAATGCTGTACTGAGATCAATCTGGGTACCCAACTCACTATGCAAGGCTCTCCAGAAGTGCGAGGTGAACTGAGGACCTCGGTCTGAAATAATAGATACTGGCACACCATGCAACCGGACTATCTCCCTCATGTAGATCTGAGCCAATCTCTCCGAAGAATATGTAGTCAATACCGGAATGAAATGAGCTGACTTGGTCAGCCGATCCACAATCACCCAAATAGCATCATACTTCCTCAGAGTCCGAGGAAGTCCGACCACAAAATCCATGGTAATCCGCTCCCACTTCCACTCTGGAAGACTCATCTGCTGAAGTAATCCTCCCAGTCTCTGATGCTCACACTTGACGTGCTGACAATTGAGGCATCTGGCTACAAACTCCACTATATCCTTTTTCATTCTCCGCCACCAGTAGTGTTGTCTCAGATCCTGGTACATCTTTGCGGTGCCGGGATGAATAGAGTACCGCGAGCTATGGGCCTCCTCAAGGATTAACCTCCGCAGTCCTTCTATGTCAGTCACACAAATACAGCCCTGCAGTCTCAACACACCATCATCATCTATGGTCATATCTCTAACACCATCCCGCTGAACTCTATCCCGAAGAGCTCGAAGGTCGGGATCATCATACTGGCACTCTCGAATGCGGTCATAAAGAGAAGATCGAGCAACAACACAAGCGAAAACCCGGTGAGGCTCAGAAAGGTCCAACCTCACGAATTGGTTGGCTAAGGACTGAACATCCAAATCTAAGGGCCTCTCAGCTGCATGAAGATATGCCAAACTACCCAAACTCTCCGCCCGGCGACTCAGGGCATCAGCCACCACATTGGCCTTCCCCGGGTGGTATAATATGGTGATGTCATAATCCTTTAGTAGCTCCAACCACCTGCGCTGACGCAAATTGAGATCCTTCTACCTGAATATGTGCTGCAAACTCCGGTGATCTGTATATATCTCACAGGTGACACCGTATATATAATGACGCCATATCTTCAGGGCGTCAACAATCGTTGCCAACTCAAGATCATGAACAGGGTAATTTTTCTCATGTACCTTCAACTGTCTGTACGCGTAGGCAATCACCCTACCGTCCTGCATCAACACCGCTCCCAAGCCAATCCTCGAAGCATCACAATAGATTGTATAGGACCCCGAATAGGTAGGTAGGACTAACACTGGAGCTGTAGTCAGGGATGTCTTGAGCTTCTGAAAGCTCTCCTCACACTCCTCAGCCCATATAAAAGTTGCACCCTTCTGGGTCAATCTAGTCATGGGTGCTGAAATAGATGAAAATCCCTCCACGAAACGGCGATAATAACCAGCCAAACCGAGGAAACTACAGATCTCGGTAGCTGAAGACGGTCTGGGCCAACTCTGCACTACCTCCACCTTCTTCGGATCTACCTTGATCCCATCCGAAGATACTATATGGCCTAAGAATGCCACAGAATCAAGCCAAAATTCACACTTAGAGAATTTGGCATATAACTTCTTCTCTCTAAAGGTCTGAAGCACGGTCCTCAAGTGCTGCTCATGGTCCTCCTGGGACCGAGAATATACCAGAATGTTGTCAATGAACACAATGACGAAATTATCAAGATGAGGCTAAAATACGCTATGCATCAGGTGCATGAAGGTTGCTGAGGCATTGATCAGCCCGAATGATATAACAAGGAACTCGTAGTGACCATATCTAGTCCTGAAAGCAGTCTTCGGGATATCCAACTTCCGAATCTTTAACTCATGATAGCCCGAATGAAGGTCAATCTTGGAGAATACCTTGGCACCCTGTAGCTGGTCAAAACAAATCATCAATGCGAGGTAACATGTACCTATTCTTCATTGTAACCTCATTCAACTTCCTGTAGTCAATGCACATATGCATCGATCCATCCTTCTTTTTCACAAACAACACCGGAGCACCCCAAGGCGATACACTAGGCCTGATGAACCCCTTATCAAGCAATTCCTGCAACTGTTCCCACAACTCCTCCAACTCAAGAGGAGCCATGCGATAGGGAGGAATGGAAATAGGCTGAGTGCCAGGCAATAAATCAATGCTAAAGTCAATGTCTCTGTCGGGCGGCATACTCGGAAGGTCAGCTGGAAAAACATCAAGATAATCCCTCACAACTGGGAATGAATCAACTGTAGGGGTGTCAGCACTAACATCTCTCACATAGGCCAAATAGGCATCACACCCCTTTGCAACCATCCGTTGAGCCTTAAGAAAAGAAATGACTCGACGAGGAGTATAGTCTAGCGAACCCCTCCACTCTAACCTCGGTAATCCTAGCATAGCCAGCGTCACGGTCCTTGCGTGACAATCAAGAATAGCATAGTGCGGAGATAACCAGTCCATACCCAGAATAATGTCAAAATCTACCATGCTAAGTAATAATAAGTCAGCTCTGGTCTCAAAACCGCTGATAGAAATCAAACACGACTGATATATGCGGTCCACAACTAGAGAATCTCCCACAGAAGTAGAAACATATACGGGGGAACTTAATGAATCTCGAGATATCCCCAAATGAGAGGCAAAATAAGATGACACATATGAATAGATGGAACCTGGGTCGAATAATACTAATGCATCCCTATGACAAACAGGAACAATACCTGTGATAACCGAGTTTGAAGCAATGGCCTCGGATCGAGCTGGAAGGGCATAGTATCTAGCCTGACCTCCCCCTCTAGGACGACCTCGTCCTCCCCGACCTCCACCTCGAGCTGCTTGAGATGGTGTGGCAGCAGCTGGGGCTGGAAGTATGGCTGGGGGACCTGGTAGAAGACGTGGTACCTGATAAGTCTCTGGTGGTGCACCCCTCCTAACTCTAGGGCAATCCTTGATCACATGACGAGGGTCACCACATCCAAAACAACCCCTCTGAGGGCGTGGCTGCTGATTCTGAACTGGCCTACTGGACAGGCCGGTGATAGCACCTCGAGCAGGAGATGCCTGAGATATTGGTGGTGCATAATAATGCTCCCAAGGTCTAGGAGGTACTGGAATACCACTGGCTGCTGGAAGAGCTGAATGTACCGGGCGACTCACAAAACCCCTACCATAGCGTGCTGCTGATGCACGAGCTCCTGAGAAATGACCCGTCTCTCGAGACCTCTTGGCCTCTCTCTCCTCTCTGTCCCGGGTCAGCATACTCTCAATCCTCCTAGCAATGCTCACGGCCTGCTGGTAAGTGATATCAGTCTCCAACTCCCTGGCCATACTGGTACGAATGCTAGGATGGAGTCCCTCAATAAAACGACGAACTCTCTCTCTGACAGTAGATACCAAAGCTGATGCATGTCGTGCCAAGTCACTGAACCGGACCGCATATTCTGACACGGTCATAGTACCCTGGCGTAGCTGCTCAAACTCCGCACGCCAAGCATCCCTGAGACTCTGAGGGACGAACTCAAGTAGAAACATCTCTGAAAACTGAGCCCAAGTAAGTGAGGCTGCCTCGTCCGGACTACTAAGCTCAAATGCACGCCACCACTGATAGGCTGCTCCTCTCAGCTGAAAAGTAGTGAAAGAGACCCCACTCGTCTCCACAATACCCATGGTACGAAGGATGCGATGACACTCCTCAAGAAAACCCAGAGCGTCATCTGAAGCTAAACCGCAGAACTCAAGTGGGTGGTACTTCTTGTACCTCTCAAGATGGAGCTGCTCAGACTCAGATGCAGCTGCTCTGGCCTCAGGCTAAGCTGGAGCTACTGGAGGCATAGGAATATACTCTGGGACCTGCCCCATGTGAACCCTCTACTCAGGAGTACGGGCTGCGGGAGTCTGTGCCCCTCCCCCGGCCTGGGATGTAGCTGGGGCTAGCGGAAGTAGTCCCGCCTGAGACAGAGTACTGAAAGCACTCATGAACTGGGCCAAAGTCTCTTGGAGGGATGGAGTGATAGTAGGGACCTCCGGTGCCCCTCCAACTGCAGCTGATGGGGGATCCTCCGTCACTGCTCTAGCCGGTGCTCAGGCTGCACCGCGTGCTCGTCCCTTGCCCCGACCCCTGCCTCTAGTGGCTTTAGCTGGGGGCTCGGGTGCCTGTTCATCGGTACGTCCGGTGCGAGTGCGAACCATCTGTAAGCAAGAATAAAATAGAGTTTAAGTATTTTGGTAGTAATAATCAGCACGATAAGGGATTCCAAGAAGTATGATCTTTCTTAACAGTTACATAGCCTCTCGAAGATAAGTACGGACGTCTCCGCGCCGATCCGCGAGACTCTAATAAGTCGTCTTGTGATGTTGTGACTCTTATGAACCTAGACTCTTTGATACCAACTTGCCACGACCCAATTCTCCCTTCGACTGGGTCTCGTGACGGCACCTTGTCTAGAGGACTAGGTAAGCCTATACCTTAAGCGAAATTTAGATAAAACAGGTAAAATAATAGTAAGTGAAATAAATCATAGTAAAGTCGACGCCGCTCGGCATTAACAGTTACTTTACCCAGAACCCGGAATATCACAATACATCACAAGCTACTCTACTGCTCAATATGTACAACTGGATAGAAAAGACCGTATAGTTTCATCTACAAGTACTACAACTTCAAGATAGGAAGGGGACTCGGAGATCTGCGGACGCTGCAGGTTATACCTCGAGTCTCCTGATACTGCAGTTGCTGGCTAGTTGAGATACCGAGTACTAGGACCTGGATCTGCACATGGGGAAAACATGCGCAGAAGGGCTTGAGTACTCCACATTCGGTACCCAGTAAGTGCCAAGCCTAACCCCATTCAAGTAGTGACGAGGTCATGTAGAGGCCCTACTGAGGTTTGCAAAGTAATAGATATAGAGAACAAGTAAGTAAATCAAGTGATAATCGACAGGAATTATGAGTAAATGCTAGCAAGATACGGTATAATCAAATGCTCGGATCAACGCAATATATATATAAAGCTCTGTAAGAAAGTAAAGGTACAATGCAATGCAATATGAGGGAAAGGCTCAGGTCTCTACCCGCAATCCCTGTGTATGCAATGCAGTATGAGGGAAAGGCTCAGGTCTATGCCCGCAATCCCTGTATGCAATGCAGAATGAGGGAAAGGCTCAAGTCTATGCCCGCAATCCCTATATGCAATGCAGAATGAGGGAAAGGCTTAGGTCTATACCCGCAATCCCTGTATGCAATGCAGAATGAGGGAAAGGCTCAGGTCTATGGCCGCAATCCCTGTATTTATACATAATATAAAGTAAATCTCCAAAATAACGTAGTCTAAGGGTTTGAGGAAAAACCAGTTGGAAATCTCGAAGAAACATCATTAAATCAGTTTCAAAGAACAGTAACGATTGGAAAATCAGTTAGAAATCGATTTACCATGATAAATCTTAAGTTATTATGCAATTTAAATGATAACAATAATAAGAGAGTTGAAAAGGGAGCATTATGTAGAAAGAAATAAGGAACTTCAGTGAAAATATCCCGTGCACGCGCTCGTCACCTTACGTAAACGGGGTTTTTATAGCAAAAACCAGTAAAAATGCCTAAGGAAATTTCCCCAACACAGAGTTAGGCAAGCTACTTACCTTAACTGTGCAAATCAACCGCTAATCACTCTCTTGCCACGAGTATCCAACTCCGGGTGGCCCAAATCTATTCAATTCAATGGGATAACGTAAATATAAATTGAAGAAATCAAAATAACTAATTAATTCAGAACTAATATGCGAAATTAGAAAATTTGACCAAAACGCCCCTCCGGCCCACATCTCGGAATTGGGAAGAATTTATATTTTCTGAACCCTTGTTCCCTCACGAGTCTAACCATATGAAAATCTCTCAAATAGGAGGTCAAACACCCAATCGAAACCCCAAAAGTCGGTCTAGGAAGTTTCTTTAAATTTTCCCCAATTTCAACTAAAAAAACCTCGAATTAAAGGGTGGAATTTAAGATTAGGAACATGGGAATTAACCTATGGTGTATAGTAATCACTTACCTCGATTACCCAGGTGAAAATCCTCTCAAAGATCGCCTCTCCCGAGCTCCCAAGACTCAAAAATGGTGAAATAACATAACCCTCGGATTTTTGGAATATGAACAGGGATTTCCGCGCCTGCGGTCCCTTTCACCGCACCTGCAGAAAAAGACATCGCATGTGCGGGTTTCATTTAAGCTGGACAGAGGTCGCGCCTGCGGGTCTTTTGTGGCTGGTGCGGCTCTGCGCCTGCGAAAACCCAATCGCACCTGCGGAGACTGGGAAGGCCTGGCCCAGCCTCGCACCTGCGGCTAGGGGGCCTTTCTTGCGAGCTCGCACCTGCGGAATTTCCATCGCAGGTGCGGAAACACCAGAAGGAGCCTGGTTTAGCAATTTACCAAGTCCAAAATTCTCCCGTTAAGCATCCGAAACAACCCCGAGGCCCCTGGGACCTCAACCAAAACCACCAACTGACCCCAATACCTCATTCCAACTTAGTCGAGCCTTAAAAAGACGTCCCATAACATCAGAATATCCAAAAATGCATAGATTCAAGCCCATGAATCATAGGGATTTTCAAGAATTCACCCCCGACGCCGAACCACGTCTAAACTCGTCCGAATGACCTCAAATTTTTCATACAAGTCATAAATGACATTCCGGACCTACTCTCGCTTTCGGAATTCCATTCCGAGTTCGATATCAAAATCTCACCTATCAGCCGAAATTGCCGAAATTCTAACTTTCGCCAATTCAAACCTAAATCTACGTCTGGCTTCAAAAACACATTCCGAACGCGCTCCCAACCCCGAAATCACTCAACGGAGCTAACGGAGTCGACATATTTCCATTCCGGATCCGTCTTCACCCAGCTCCCGTTCCAGCCCAATTTCTAAGGTTAAAGCTCACCTTAAAGGACTATATGTCAAAAAGCACTCCAATTTTCATCACTCAATGCTCCGACTCATTCCATTAACCTAATAAGACATGGGGGGGAACATTTATCAGGGGATCGGGGCGCTAACTCTCCAAAACGACCGGCCAGGTCGTTACATATCTAATCAACCCATATTTTCTCCCCTTAATATCTTATTGCTTACTCTTGTTGCAATTGTCATTAGCTAATAGTTTCGACGTTTTGTTAATTTTAGTTTTAATTCACACAAATCTAAATTGTTGATCATGTTGAATAACAATAAAGTTGTAAACTACGAAAACACTATTTAACTCCAATCCCCGTGGATACGATATTTGATATACTATATTGACTAGCAAGCATATTTAAATGTGTGTTTCAAGCTCGTCAACCCACATCAGAATCTGCAGAAGTATAATATGAGTATAAAAGACCCCATGTACTCAATAAGTATCGATCCTGACCTCGACGAGGTAGTGACAAGACTATGACAAGACACTTATCAGGAAAACATGTATAGTTAATAAGAAATAGAAATAGAGATAACAATGACAATATCAGGAATAAAGTCCAAAATTAATAGAAAGAACCCAATATATGAAGTAATAGCCATGCCTCTCGAACTACTCAACCAAACCCTTTACAGTAACTCAAAAAAATGAGGAAGTACAATATCCATGAACAACATATTCACATCCCACAAGAGGAATGAATCAGAAAAAACATCCAAACATGCATCATATACATTGTGGCACACAATCCGAACCAATATACAAAATTGTTGAGGCCGCAACACGATCCCATAGCTATACTATTTTTGCAGCTGAGCAACCCGATCTTTATTATAATATTGTTGCAACGAAAACTCGATCCAGCATATCAATTCATGCAAAATCATCCAACAATATATCCATGTGGCGAGACAAGGTGGGATAATTATTGATGCGCATGTGGCGAGACAAGACAAACATTTACTTTATTATTGTGCACGTGGCGAGACAAGGGGGTCTATGTCAAGAATGATATGTGATGGTCTAGGGACATATTATTAATGATATTCGTGTGGTGGTGTGACTTCCGTGTGTGTGTCATGTATATTACGTGATTTGTTATGTTGTTTCAAATGTTCTATTTAGTGTCTCTGATATTACTTGTTGATTTGAGTTTTGATCGTACACTTGCACATGCATACAACGTAACATGTCACCTATACCAGTCTAGGATATGAATCTTGATGTTCATTGACCATGTGCATGTATTCATGTATATCATCCTTTCGTGTGTGGATTGGACTAGTGGCACGTGAGTTATCCGTGCGAATATGAGATATCATTACCTTTGGCATGTGAGTTGTCCGTGTGGATATGAGATATTTTTATATTTGAATAACGAGCCAACCAGTTGTTTTGAGATTTAACGTTCAGTGGTTTGAAGTCTTGAGTAGTTTCATATTGTATATTATGACTTGCGTGCGAGGTCAAATTCGATATTCAGATGTTTCAGGATTGATTTGGATGAGTGATTTCCATTTTAGAAGTTTAAGTTGGAAATATTGATTGAGGTTTGATTTTAGTGGAAATAATCCCGGAATGATGTTTTGATGGCTCCAAAAGGTTCGTGTAGTACTTTTGGACTTGGGCATATGCCCGAAATTGAATTAAGAGGTTCCTAGAATGATTTGACTTATTTTGCCGAAGTTGGCAATTTGAAGGTTTAGAAATTCCTTAGGCTTGACTGTGGTTTTACTTTATGGATATCGAGTTCAGATTTTAGTTTTGGGACTTGGAATAGGTACGCTATTTTATTTGGAACTTGTCTGCAAAGTTTAGCGTCATTCTGAGTTGATTTAATAGGAATTGGACACATGGTTGTGTTTTTAGAAGTTCTTGAGTTTCAATGTTAAATTTTGATGCATTTTGATGTCCAATTTGTGGTTCTAGATGTTATTTTGGTATTTTGATCATGCGAGCGAGTTCGTAATAGTTTTAGACTTGTGTAGATTTTGACACGTAGCCCTGAGGGCTCGAATGAGTTTCGGACGTGTTTCAAAGTGTTTGGAAGAGTTTCAATTTTGTTTGTTTTCGAATAGGTGTTGCAGGTCTCGCAAATGCGAGATTTTGTTTGCATTTGCGAGGAGGGAGTCACATTTGCGAAGAGAGAGGGTCTGCTAGGTTGGCATTTTCGAACAAATTGTTCGCTTTTGCGATGGGGTCTGGGCTAGGCTAGGCTATATCGCATTTACGATCATTAGGACGTTCTTGAGATGTGTTCAGTGTTCGCATTTGCAATAATATTGTCGCATTAGCGACATTAGAATTATTGTGACAATTGCTTTTTCGATCGCATTTTTGAACCCCAAGCCGCATTTGTGACACGTGCGCCTGAACATAAGGGTTGGAAGTCGAGATTTTACCTCTTTTCTCTCATTTCTGAACCCCAAACTCGGTAGGAGGCAATTTGGAGAGGAGACTTTCATTTACAATCATTGAGTAAGTGATTTCGATCAATTTATAACTATATCACATGATTCATATGAGATTTAACAACAAAATTTTGAGAATCAAAGTGAAATTTGAGAAATTTGTCTATGTTTAGAAAAAATAAAATTTGGGATTTGAGAGTCAAATTGGACTCGGTTTTTGAAACAAAACATATATATGGAGTCGTGGGGTTATGGGTATCCAAGATCTACCCCTTGGACTCGGGTTTTGACTGGGCGGCCAGGGGTTGGCTTTTTACCCCTTTTGGGAAATTGTATAGATATCATAGCTTTACACATTGGAATTGGTTTCTCTTGCATTCTTTGATGTTATCAAGTCGGTTTTGGTTAGATTTGGGCCGAGCGGAGGTGGATTGTAAAGAAAAATCTATTTTTGAGTATTGATTTGACCTAGTTAAGGTAAGTATCTTGCCTAACTTCTTGAGGGGTAACTCCTCTTTAGGATTGGGTTTGATTGTATTATTTGATAATGTGAAAGACGTGTAGATGAGGTGACGAGAAATTGACCGGTTTAGACTCTTAGGTTTTCTTCATGCATCTAATTGAAGTTTTCATATCATGCTATACTTTCCACTGTTAGGTTTAATCTCACGTGATATATTTGAAGTTGTTAGTACATTCTCTATCTTTTATTGTGAAACTTACTCATATATGCTTTAATTGAAGTTGTTACCTCTTTTATTGTTGAGTTATTATTAATTGAAGTTCATTTCATGTTACCCCTTTTATTGTTTATTTATCCGCACTTGAAGTCGTTATTACATGTTATCTCTCTCATTGTTGAGTTATTCTTATTTGAAACTATTATTAATTGTTATCTCTTTCGTTTTTGAGTTTATTATTCTGTTTCTTTGTGTTGTTGTATTTTGGCACATGTGTAATTGTTGAGAGGATTGTCGGGGTATTCACACATGAGTTGTCCGTGCTATTGTTATTATTGATATTTGCACATGCGGTGAGATAAGGCGGGTTATTATTATTGTCCGTGCTATGGGTTTGCACATGTGCCAAGACAAGGCAGGATAATCATTGATGCACGTGTGGGGAGACAAGGCGATCATTTACAATATTATTGCGCACACAACGAGACAAGTTGAGCTATGTCGGGGATGATTTATGATGGCATGGGGACATTGTTATTGATAATACTGTGTGGTGGTGTGTTTGTGACGACCCGACAGGTCGTCTTGAGTATCTGCACTTCGCTCGGTATTTTGAGGGCTCGAGTATCTCCGAGTTATGTTATGGAACTTTTTGGTATGTTTGGACATGGTCCCGAGGGGCTCGAGTGTCACGACCCAAATCTCGATTCAGGTCGCGATGGCGCCCAACGGCGAAGTTAGGCCAGCCAATATAGAAACGCTAAGTGTTACCATTCCCCGTTACACAAATTTCATCTTTTAACCAATTTTAAACATATATAAACATGATAATGGCGGTGATGTGAAATAAAACAACAAGTGCGGAAAATCAACCAATAGGCATGTCGCATAACATATGTACAGCCAACCACCCAAAATATACACCACGTGTGTGCAAGGAACTAGTGTCACGAGTTCCACGGGCAACTACTGAATATACAATGACTACAATATATACAGGGTCTCAGTCTGAATGAAATGGACAGAGAATATAACGAAAGAACTCCAGGGTGCTGCTAGGAAGTCGCCGGGAAGGCAGCTCACCGTGAAGTATGACCACACTATCAATATCTAGCACCGGCCTGATAATCAGACGTACCAGCCTCCGGACCTGTACAGTCAAGTACAGAAAAGAAAAGAAAGTGCAGCATGAGTACATATTAAATAAATATGTACCCAGTGAGTATCCCGCCTAAACTCGAAGAAGTAGTGACGAGAGGTCAACTCGATACTCACTAAGGTCCAACAGTAATAATATATGATAAAATATAATGATATACAGTAAGCATGTCAGGGAAAAAAGCAACAAGTATATATATCGAGGGCAGAAATCCAAACAAATACTGAACTAAACAATAAAGCACTTTCAAGGGTAAGACCACCGAACGATACAATAATCACAAATTCTTAGATCCGCCGTGGCGTACGGCCTGCTCCCATAAGGTACCTTCTATACTTGCCGTGGCGTACGACCCGATCCCATATTCATTTCAATTTCTATTCAACATTGCCGTGGTGTACGGCCCGATCCCATATATTTCATAATTTCTAAACACTACCGTGGCGTACGACCCGATCCCATATATTTCATAATTTCTCAACACTGCCGTGGCGTACGGCCCGATCCCATATATTTCATGATTTCTCAACACTGTCGTGGCGTACGTCCCGATCCCATATATATTGAATTACTTTCAACCCTGCCGTGCGACCCGATCCCATATATATTTCACAATTTCTTTTCAACTCTGCCGTGGCGTATGACCCGATCCCATATAGACATAATCACTCTCAAACCTGCCGTGGCGTACGGCCCGATCCCATAATCTTTCAATACTTACTTTCCATAACAAATTCCTTGCCATTCAACAATTTTTCCATAAAGCCTCAAAGGAAATAACACTATGCAAAACATACTTTCATAGTACATATGGCGTCACAATGAATCATATAGAGCATTACAAGGAAAATATATCAGGCATTACGAGATAAGCATATAAGGCATTACGAGAAAGCATACAAGGCATGATGTGGGCCTAACTACCCGGACATAACAATAATAGTCGCTATGTACGGACTCTCGTCACTTGGCACGTACGTAGCTCCCAAACAATTTACACATAGCATATGCATCACATATGGGGAAAATTCCCTCTTAACAAGGTTAGAAAGGAGACTCACCTCGTGTCGAATCTACCCTTCGGACCACAATTGCGCCCGAAACTCCGAACTCTACACCCGAGGACTCGCAACTAGCCAATAGGTATACAATAACATCAATGCATGCACAATGTGATAAATTATCTTAGATATTCAATAAAAGCCGCCATTCTTGAAGAATTTCCAAATTCCAACCCCGGTCCCGCATGATCAAATTTCAAAAATTCTCGAAGGAATCACTCACCCATAGCCTAAGGATCATTAATGTGTGATTTCTACTTAAATTCATGGCCTAAAACGGATAATCACAAAATCCTCAAGAACCCTAAAATTACTACCTAATTCTATGGTTTTAGATAATTTAATAGTGAATTTAACTAAGAATTAATGTTTGAAACTAGTAAAACTATGGAATTTACTTACCTCAATAACAGTGGTGGAAGGTCCCTTGAAGAGCTCTCTAAAAACTTGAGGAGGAAGATGAAAATGGAGGAAAAATGCTAAGTCCCGTATTTTATAAAACTGCCCAGGGATTCCTTAACTGCGATCGCGACAAGGGGCATGCGATCGCAAAGGCCAAATGGCCAGACCTCTGCGATCGCGGCATAGGTCCTGTGATCGCGAAGGCCAACTGGCCAGACCTCTGCGATCGCGGCAGAGGTCCTGCGATCGCGAAGAAAAAACTCACCCGGCCCAGACGCGACTCTATGCGATCGAGATAAAAGGCTGCGATCGCGAAGGTGTGGAACCCAAACCTCTGCTATCGCAAAGGGGAAGCTGCGATCATAAAGAATAATCAACAGCCCAGCAAAATCCTTCTCCGCGATCGCAACCCACCTTCTGCGATCACAGAGAAGGAAACTAGATAGCAGAAATTCTGGTTTTTCCAACTTAGCTCCCGGGGGTCTAAAATACGCCCGAGCCCCTTGGGACCCCGTCCAAAAGCAACGCCAAGTCTGTATTCATGATACGGACTCGCTCGAACTTCCGGAACCTGAATAACAACAACGAAACTCAGAATTCAACCCCTAAACCAATTGGAATCAAAACTTAAGAACTTGAAATTCTAGAATTCACTTCAATGCGCCGAACCGGCCTATACTACTCGGAATGACTTCAAATTTTGCAGACAAGTTATAAATGACATAACCGAACTATTCCCGGTCTCGGAATTTCATTCGGACCTCGGGAACATAAAATCACATTCCAAGCCAAATTTCAAATTCTTTAAAAATCCTCAAAACTTCATTAACTCCAATTTTCTCATTTTGATCCGAAACCAATCAATTCAAGTCCGTTTCTTACCAAATTTCCCAAATATCTTAAATAACACATATTGAACCTGTTCCGGGCTCCGAAATGACAATACGGGCCCAGCAGCACAGGTTTGACATCAAGGTTCATTTTAATAAGCCTTTACTATTTTCATAAAATAATTTTCTTTAAAAATTCATTTCTCGGACTTGGGTCCTCGGAATTCGATTTCGGGCATTCGCCCAAGTCCCATATTTTCCTACGGACCTTTCGGGACCGTCGGATCACAGATCTGGGTCCGTTTACCAAAAATGTTGACCAAAGTCAACTTTATTCAATTACTTATCATAAATTAGACTCTTAATCAAGTTTTCACATAAAGGCTCCCCGGCTACGCGCCCGGGCTGCGCACACACATCAGGGTGAGATTAACATAGGCTTTCAGGGCCTCAGAACGTAGTCAAAATTAGATTCACATAAGATGACCCCTTTTTTGGGTCATCACATCGCGTGAGTTTCATATAGGTTTGGGCTGCGTTGCGCTCATTTTTCTTATGTTTCGACGTCGTTTCTTCAAGCCTGAATGGTACCACATTAAGAAAACAAGCTCCGATTTCTGTTTTGATTAAATTATTAGAACCGTATCGTCATTAGGAGCCATATAAAAAAGAATCGTCGAATTTGGAAATCGTATGAGGAATTTATGGTCATTTTACTAAAAATTAGGTTGTCAGATTTTTTTCAGATTAATTACGAAATTGTCACTGACGGCGTATCTAAAACAAATTTGCACTATTTGCAAATATTAAAACCTACATATCTCATTCATTATAAGGTCAAATTGAGTGATTCAAAAGCCTAACTTGACTAGAATTTCACAAGAATCTATTGGAGGCATAAAAAGCGAGTTTTGGGATCGTTTGGCATGAGAAACGAGGAAGAATAGCTGGCAGAAAAATATATAAAACTAGAGTTTGTTCACTCGGTCATATTTTGAGTTGTGGAGCTCAGATTTGGGCGATTTTCGAGGCTAGTTTCACCGTATGGATTGGGGTAAGTGTTCTCTAATCGGTTTTGGTTATATTTCATGAATCCATCTTCGTTTTTGGGATTTGATTGATGATTTCAAAGTGAAATTTGGGAGTTTTTGCCTAAAGTTTCATAATATGAATTTTTGAGTTTTGAACATCGATTTGGAGTTGGAATTGAGTGAAACTAGTATGGTTGGACTCGTAATTAAATGAGTTGTCGGATTTTGTAACTTTTATCAGGTTCTGAGATGTGGGCCCGGGTGTGATTTTTGGCCGAATTTTGGATTTGATTAAGGAATCGATCTTTATCATTTGGAATTGTTTCCTTTGTCTTTATTTGATGTATTTGAGTTGCTTTTGGCTAGTTTTGAGACGTTCGGAGTTCACTATGCGCGTCATGGCATTTTTAGAGCATCACTTGGCTTGCTCCGTATTGTAATTGACTTGTTCGAGGTAAGTGTTTTGCCTAACTTTGTTGAGGGAATTTTTCCTCCTATTTGCCATTATTTTCTACATGCGGGGGTGATACATATATGAGGTGACAAGCATATATGTATGTGCCGGGGTTTATCATGCTCAGGGGTAGATGACATTGTAATTGTGTTTTGTAGAATTATGTAATTTCCTTGCTTCGTTTGATTTACAGATATTAAGAACATAGTATAAATGTTAGAAACAAATACCTAGCCAAAGATAACTTGATCAAATTTGATAGAATTTCGGGAATACATTGATGTGTCTAGTTTGGTCATCTCTATGCGTGATCACTACTACATTGTTATGACCGGTATTTTTTTTATATGCTGGATTTTATACCTGTGTTGCTAATAGATTGTGAGATTTGTGGAAGTAATTGAATTATATGTCCCTTGAGGGTTCATTGAAACATTGTTGGCTTGTAAAGCAGAGATTGAGAAAATTGTTTAGAATATTCGTTGAACATTCTCCTCGATATTATATATATATATACTTCCTGCCTTGCCATTTTATTGATATTTATATGCTTGGTGAGGAAGAGTGTAAAGCACGAAGGGTGATGCCGTGACATTATTTATATTCATTATCATGTGAGGAAGAATGTAAAGCACGAAGAGTGATGTCATACGATTATTTATATTCATTATCATGCGAGGAAGGGTGTAAAGCACGAAGGGTGATGCCGCGCCATTATTTATATTCATTATCATGTGAGGAAGAGTATAAAGCACGAAGGGTGATGCCGTGCCATTATTTATATTCATTATCATGTTAGAAAGAGTATAAAGCACGAAGGATGTGCCATGCCATTGTTTATATTCATTATCATGTGAGGAAGAGTGTAAAGCACGAATGGTGATGCCGTGTCATTGTTTATATTCATTATCATGTGAGGGAAAGTGTAAAGCACGAAGGGTGATGCCGTTCCATTGTTAATATTCATTATTATGTGAGGAAGAGCGTAAAACACGAAGGGTGATGCCGTTCCAAATTATTGAGTGTAAAAGCACGAAGGGTGATACCGTGCAATTTCATTTATATTGTTATGCTTTTAATATTGTAGGTCATGTCACGAAGGGTGTTTCCGTGTAGGTGGGGATGAGGGACGTAAATTATGATGTGATATCTGTTTTCCGTGTATACATTTCCGCCTTTACCTTGAGTTGTCATTGTCACCATTACATATTTTGTGTGACATGTTGTTATTGTCCCGTACTTGACCTCTATCTCAATTGTTGTTGTGTTGTACATACCTTTTTATTGCTTAACTTCCATATGCCATGCCTATTTCCTACTTTTATAATTATACTAATGTTGTATCTATTCTTTTTCACCATAGCGTAAGTCTTCCTCCATGATATCCCTTCATTTCCTTACTTGTTAACTTGTGAAGATCATGTGTTTCCTTCTTGTTTGCTATATTTGTACTTAGGCCTCCATCATGCTAGTTAATGGAAATTATAACCTTTTTTTTATTGTGGCCATTACCTCAGTGTTCTCTGCTTAGTCAGTTACTAATGTTCTTTTGTACATTCTTGTTTATTATAACTGCTTGCATATTCCCTTCCTTGTCATTTCTATTGTCGGTATTTCTATCATTTGGTTGGTATTTCCGTGCCGTTAGACTTTATGTCTTGAGTATTTTATCACACTATGAACGTATATGAGGTAATTGTCGTGGTTCGTGGGCTTTCGTTTTAAGGAAAAGGCCGGTTGAGATATTGGAAACTGTTAAATTGTTACGCTTTCTGATACTCTTTATTTCCTGTTACAGTCACATTGTGTACTTTATTCTATTATTCTGTCTTTTAGTCTTATTGCTAGTTTACATTATAGTGTTTTCTAATGAGTAACTTGTCACGACCCAAATCTCGATTCAGGTCGCGATGGCGCCCAACGACGCGGTTAGGCCAGCCAATAGAGAAACGATAAGTGTTACCATTCCCCATTATGCAAATTCATCTTTTAACCAATTTTAAACAGATATAAACATGATAATGGCGGTGATGTGAACTAAAACTACAAGTGCGGAAATCAACCGATAGACATGTCGCATAACATATGTACAGCCAACCACCCAAAATATACACCACGTGTGTGCCAGGAACTAGTGTCACGAGTGCCACGGGCAACTACTGAATATACAATGACTACAATATATACAGGGTCTCAGTGTGAATGAAATGAACAGAGAATATAACAAAAGAACTCCAGGGTGCTGCTAGGAAGTTGCCGGGAAAGCAGCTCACCGTGAAGTATGACCACGCTATAATTATCTAGCACCGGCCTGATAATCAGACATACCAGCCTCCGGACCTGTACAGTCAAGTACAAAAAAGAAAAGAAAGTGCATCATGAGTACATATTAAATAAATATGTACCCAGTGAGTATCCCACCTAAACTCGAAGAAGTAGTGACGAGAGGTCGACTCGATACTCACTAAGGTCCAACAGTAATAACATATGATAAAATATAATGAAATACAGTAAGCATGTCAGGGAAATAAGCAACAAGTATATATATCGATGGCAGAAATCCAAACAAATACTGAACTAAACAATAAAACACTTTCAAGGGTAAGACCACCGAACGATACAATAATCACAAATTCTTAGATCCTCCATGGCATACAGCCCGCTCCCACAAGGTACCTTCTACACTCGCCGTGGCGTACGGCCCGATCCCATATTCATTTCAATTTCTTTTCAAAACTGCCGTGGCGTACGACCCGATCTCATATATTTCATAATTTCTCAACCCTGCCGTTACGTACGGCCCGATCCCATATATATTAAATTACTTTCAACACTGCCGTGGCGTACGACACGATCCCATACATTTCATAATTTCTTTTCAACTCTGCCGTGGCGTACGACCCGATCCCACAAAGACATAATCACTCTCATACCTGCCGTGGCGTACGGCCCGATCCCATAATCTTTCAATACTTACTTTCCATAACAAATTCCTTGCCATTCAACAATTTTTCCATAAAGCCTCAGGGAAATAACACTATGCAAAACATAATTTCATAGTACATATGGCGTCACAATAAATCATATAAAGCATTACAAGACAAACATATCAGGCATTACGAGAAAAGCATATAAGGCATGATGTTGCCTAACTACCCGGACATAACAATAATAGCCGCTACGTACGGACTCTTCTCACTTGGCGCGTACGTAGCTTCCAAACAAGTTACACATAGCATATACCTCACCTATGGGGACAATTCCCTCTTACAAGGTTAGAAAGGAGACTCACCTCGAGTCGAATATACCCCTCGGACAACAATTGCGCCCGAAATTCCGAACTCTACACCGGAGGACTCGCGACTAGCCAAAAGGTATACAATACATCAATGCATGAACAATGTGATAAATTATCTTAGCTATTAAATAAAGTTGTCGTTCTTGAAGAATTTCCAAATTCCAACCCCGATCCCGCATGATCAAATTTCGAGAATTCTCGAAGGGATCACTCACCCATAACCTAAGGATCATTAATGTGTGATTTCTACTTAAATTCATGGCCTAAAACGGATAATCACAAAATCCTCAAGAACCCTAAAATTACTACCTAATTATATGATTTTTGAATGATTTAGTTGTGAATTTAACTAGGAATTAATGTTAAAGCTAGAAGATTATGGGGTTTAACTTACCTCTTACAGTGGGTGGTCGTGGGAGGTGCTGCCCAAACTTGGATGCTCTCAAATGGAGGTTGATGGTGAGTAAAATGAAGAAAAACCCGTAATTTGGACATTTAAAAGGGGCTGGCAACAGTGATTTCCGCACTTGCGAGAAAATCACCGCCCCCGCGGAAAAAGGCCATGGGACCCTGGCATCGCACCTGCGGAGAAGGAGTCCGCACCAGCGGTCCCGCTCCTGCAAAAAAAGGGTCACGCCTGCGATGGGGGGTCGCACCTGCGAAGGCTGGACCGCAGGTGCGCACTTGCACCTGCGACTGAGAGACCGCAGGTGCGGTCACACCAGAAGCAGCCACACCAGCAGTGGAGTTTGCTGATTTTTGGTCCCGTGCGGGGTCTGGGAAGCACCTGGGCCTACCCGAGCCCCCGTCCAAATATACCAACAAGTCTGTATTCATGATACGGACTCGCTCGAACTCCCGGGACATGGAAAACAACAACGAGACTCAAAAATTCAACCCCAAAACCAAATTGAATCAAAACTTAAGAACTTGAAACTCTAGAATTCACTTCAAGGCGCCGAACCGGCCTAAACTACTCGGAATGACTTCAAATTTTGCAGACAAGTTATAAATGACGTGACGAAACTATTCCCGGTCTCGGAAATTCATTCGGACCTCAGGAACATAGAATCACCTTTCAAGCCAAATTTCAGTTTCTTTAAAAAATCCTCAAAACTTCTTTAACTCCAATTCCCCCATTTTGATCCGAAACCAATCAAATCAAGTCCGTTTCTTACAAAATTTCACAGATAACTTAAATAACACTTATTGAACATGTTCCGGGCTCCGAAATCATAATAAGGGCAAGGTAGCACAGGTTTCACATCAAGGTTCATGTTCATAAGCCTTTAATATCTTCATAAAACAATTTTCTTTAAAAATTCATTTCTCGGACTTGGGTCCTCGGAATTCGATTCCGGGCATACGCCCAAGTCCCATATTTTGCTATGGACCTTTCGGGACCGTCGGATCACGGATCCGGGTCCGTTTACCAAAAATGTTGACCAAAGTCAACTTTATTCAATTAATTATCATAAGTTAAACTCTTAATCAAGTTTTCACATAAAGGCTTCCCGGCTACGCGCCCGGGCTGCGCACGCACAACGAGGTGAGATTAACGGATGCTTTCGGGGCCTCGTAACATAGTCAAAAATTAGATTCACATAAGATGACCTCTTTTGGGTCATCACAATCTCCCCCTCTAAAACAAACGTTCGTCCTGGAACGGACGTAGAATCGTACCTGAAGAGCCGAATAGCTGTGGATACCTACTCCGCATGTCCTCCTCGAACTCCCAAGTCGCCTCATCGCCTGGTTGGACCCTCCACTAGTCTTTTACGACAGAAATTCTCTTAGACCTCAACTGGCGGTCCTACCTATCAATAATAGCAACTGGCTCTTCCTCGAAGGCTAACTTCTCATCTAACTGAATAGTGCTGAAATCAATCACGTGAGAGAAATCGGCATGATATCTCCGGAGCATGGATACATGAAATACAGGATGAACTCTCGTTAAGGCGGGAGGTAAAGCAAGCTCGTAAGCAACCTCCCCGACTCGCCTCAACACCTCAAAAGGGCCTATAAACCTGGGGCTCAGCTTGCCCTTCTTCCCGAATCTCATAACGCCCTCCATCGGTGACACCTTCAACAGAACCTTATCTCCCTCCATAAATGCTACCTCACGCGCCCGCTGATCTGCGTAACTCTTCTGTCCGGACTGAGTTGTGCGGAGCCTTTCCTGAATAATCTTCACCTTTTCCAAGGCATCTCTCACCAGATCTGTACCATATAGCTTGGCCTCACAAGGCTCAAACCGCCCAATCGGAAAACGACATCGCCGACCATATAAAGCCTCGAATGGAGCCATCTCGATGCTGGATTGATAGCTGTTATTGTATGCAAACTCTTCCAAAGGCAAGAACTGATCCCATTGACCGCAAAAATCAATCACACAAGCCCTGAGCATATCCTCCAAAATCTGAACTGTACGCTCTTACTGGCCATCAGTCTGAGGGTGAAATGCTGAACTGAGGTCTATCTGAGTACCCATCTCGCTGTGCAAAGCTCTCCAGAAGTGCGAGGTGAACTGAGGACCTCGATCTGATATAATGGACACCGGCACCCCGTGCAACCGAACTATCTCCCGAACATAAATCTGGGCCAGCCTCTCCGTAGTATAA